>JAWWEY010000172.1:109545769-109570530 GCA_035582745.1 Loriotus luctuosus
ACGGGCAGGGACTGATCCCAGCAAGCTCCACCTGGACAGGAGGCAGAACTTTTTTCCTGTGCAGTGACCGAGAATTGAACAGATTGTCCAGAGAGGCTGTGGAGTCTCCCTCACTGGGGATATTCCAGAAATGTCTGGACACCTGTGCCCTGTGCTCTGGGATGGCCCTGCTTGAGCAGGGAGGTGGCAGCAGATGAGCCACTGTGGTCCCTTCCAACCTTACCCTGGACATGTGGTCCCTTGCAACCTGACCCAACCTAGGATTCTATCATAAAACACAGATGAAAGACTTTCTGGCAGAACCAGCACTGGTGGTTGCCATTTAACGTTCTGACAGGAAAGATCTTCCCAAATTATCACGAGTATGTGATGTGTTCCTCATCATGTGGCCCTGAGAGGGGCCCCGTACAGTGCTGCAGAGAGGATGGATCCACAGGGGTCTGTGCTAGAACTGCAGCACCACACAAAACCATAGGATATGTTTGTAATTAAAAACAATTTCCTCTGACTCTAGGGCTAATATTTTTAGACTAATTCTCAACTGGTTTGTAAAAGAAGATGTATTCAGTAAGACCACAGACTGTAGAGACAGCTTTTTGGTCTCCAGCAATGACCAGTTCCGACTGCTTGTTAGGAAGGAGCATAAAAAGGAAAATATGCATTGATGTTCCCACATTTGAGCTTTCCAGCCTCCTGCAATCTGTGGCTATGCAATTTTTTGACCTGGGGGTTATTCCTTTGTCTCTCGTAGTCTGTGAAGGGTTTTCCTTCCGTGTTTGTATCTAATTGCTTTTCGAACCCGTGAAAACTTATGACATTCACAACATCCCAACATCCCGTGGCAATGAGTTTCATAGTTTAATTTTGTGCTGTGTGAAAAAGTACTTTCCTTTAATCATTTTGAACCCACCTTTAGATAACTTTATTTGATACCTGCTAGATTTTGTATTACAAGGAATAGCAAATAATTGTTCTTTCTTTGCCTCCTCCATGATTGTCATGATTTCATAGACTTCTGTCCCATCCTGAAACAATTAGTCTCTCCAGGCTGTAGAGATTTATTTCAGTTTATCTCCCTTTACATGGAACCTGTTTCATACCTTTAAGCATCTTCGCTGTCTTTCCCTTATTTTGCCAATTTTTCTATATTTATACGAGTTGCGCTGTGTACAGTTATTTACACCTGTTAAAAGCGATAACATTATTTTTTCATGCTAATACAGGAGTATTTTACACCCATTTCTCACTACAAATATGTAAGACTGTGGCTAGTTTGGTTCTTCACAATCAGTAAATATTAAGTTGCTTCAAATTATGGAAAAAATCTATTCTGACTCGTGATGAATTCTGGGTTCCACATTTTTTTAAAAAAGAGATCTATTTATTTAATATTTGTTTTGATTATTCCATCTGATGTTCCTCAATCTGGTGGAGAGAAAACAATATGTTCTGCTAATGACTATGTTTTTAATGTCTGATGAATTTTCTTCTGTGAGAGAAGGACACAGCTCTTTCAAACTCAGCAGCTGAATAGATCTATATGCCCTAAGGCAGAATGTTGTCAGGATAATGACACAGCTAATGTAATTAATTAACCCTTTTGAAGTCTTAATGTTTCAAAATTTCAGGTAATGGTATTTAGGTAGCCATTTTATTTCATTTTATTTTATTTTATTTTACTTTATTTGGACTTATGTAAGATTGCAGTTTGATACCTAAGCAAAAAGGCTCTCCCTCAAAAGGAAGAAAAAAGAAAGAAAAATCAAACCTGGTCACTCCAAATGAAAAAAAACCAAAAAAACAAAACAGGATATATTATGGAAGCCTAAAATTGTTGAGCTATATAATTTATAAAAATTGCATTTGCCACATCATATGCTAACCACAAATAAATCTCCAATACAAATGTTTTATGCCGTAAAAATAACAATAATAAAAAATCATTTATTTGAATGTGAAGCTTGAAACACAGGTTCAAAATCTCAGTGTGCTATGGATTGCAAATCAGAATGTGACCTTGGCTGCAACATTTAATTGCTGTGTGCTTCATTCCATGATCTTTTAAAAAAGGGGACGATATCATTTCCCTATTCCTGATTTTATCTGTCTTGTTTATTCAGACTACAAATAAAGCAGGATCTGGCCTTTTTTTTTAATGGTAGGAACAGCCCTTCATGCAGGGAAGTTCTGAATTTCATACAAACCTTTTGTAGCCCTGTAGATGAGATGACACTCAGTGTTGATAAATATGTCTGAGCAACTAAGTAATTTGAAGTTGCATTTTAATTCTGTTCAAGTAAGATGAGTGAAATCCCGGTTTGATTTATATCAGTGAAAATCTGGAATAATTCTGTTGAGCTCTCGGGGGTCTTTCTCATTTACATTAAGGTGACAAAAATTTGTATTAATTGCTTTTATTTTTATCTTGGAACTGAAATTAAAATACGTGTTACTTTTAGATTATATTTGGTGTCTTTTTTAATCCATGGAAAAGCAGTTTTATGCTGTCACTGAAGATGCCTTTCTGTATCAAACATTCCAGTGAATTCAGAGACACTGTATAAATTAAAACTCTTTTTGAGAGCTGCTTCTCTTTTTCTGTGCATTTTTCTGTTCTTTTAATAAGTATTTCTGTTTGGACATTACATATGTTTAAACTTGTGATTGTCCAGGTCCTGAACATTACAAAATCTCTGTGAAGCTTCCTGCTATGCTCAAAGCTTTCCCATTTCTGTAATAATGCCTTTTGTAAATGCAGCAGCAGAACTGGCAGCATAGCTGGGAAAGACACATGCTTTAGCTCTCCTTTAATTTTACAGGTTTGAAATGATGTCTGCTTCACCAGAACAACGTTATTTTTAAAAAGCTTTATTAAAATACCAAAAATGTCAAATTTGTTATGGTAATGTAAAGGTGTAGGGTTCAAACATTTTTTTCTGTATAAAATTAAGAGGAAGTCAGACATGACACTCCATAATACAGATAGGTCAAATGATAGGCTTTAAATTACTCAGAATTGATATTTTTTTTCAGTTTATTTTGCTTAAAAAAAAACCCTAAAAAAAATAGAATCAGGATGTTGGAAAAAAATATAGTCAGAATCATAAATTTGTACAATCTTTGAAAGATTTGAATTGGAAGGGACCTTGAAGCTCATCCAGGTCCAGCCCCTGCCATGGGCAGGGACACTTTTCACTATCCCAGGCTGCTCCAAGACCTCTCCAACTTGGCCTTGGACACCTCCAGGGTTTGGACACTACTGGGATACTGCTGGGTATTTTCAAGAGTTATTTGCACTCCCAAGACTGCAAATAACTCTCAAGACAGAGATGGTGCAAACACATGGTCAGACACAACAGGGAATGATGTTCTCTGGAGCCAGAGCTGCAGCACGCTCAGGAAATGACAAAATGGAATGGAATTCCTGTGGCACTGGCAAGAATTCCTTGCTCCTGGGCATTCCCACCTTGAACTCCAGACCCTTCTTGATGCTGGATAATGAATTAGACTGCAGACTGTTTTACCTGTTCACCTCTTGTCATACACACCTAAAGTGTTGGGGCCCAGGGAAGCAAGGCAGGTGTTGTAAGGGAATCACTCTGCAATTTGCACACCCAGCTGTTTTCTTTCCCATTTTCCACCTCTAGTGGTATTTGAGCCTGTTGCTCTCTCCTCTCCAGGAACATTTGATCTACTGTGCAGGACATGTATGGCCATACAACAATACTGCATACAGATTTTTTAATTGTAGATATTTATTTTCCATCACAGTAAAATTTATAACCTAACACAACGCATCAAGCCCTGCCTTTGACATCCCTTACAAAGAGTAACCCAGAGCTGTTGGGAGGTGTTGTAAAAGCTACCCGTGGTTCCAGGAATCCAGATGAACATTACAGCAGCTGATTTTTAAGCTATATTGAGGGAAAGGCTGACATAACAGCCAGCTACACCAGTTTTACACCAGCTGAGAGATTCTCTGTGCCAAGGCAGCACGAAGATCTAGTCCTTTGGCTGATGCTTGGAGCATCTTGGAAAGAATCCTATTTCTATGCTTTTTTTTTTTCCCTGGGAATGAGCATTCCAGTGAGTGTGTGTTCAATAGTATGCACATGCTTTAGTAGCCCAGAATGCTGGCACTAATCTCTTTTCGATCCTGGTGGCAATATCAGAGTATTAACAGAGGCTTTTTAATTATGGGCTTTTAAACAGCCATACTTAGGAAAAAAAATAAAAAGGAGATATGCAATATAATCTTGCCCAAATGTTATTTCAATGCCAATAAAAACAGTGAATAGACTGAAGGCCTTAGTAAATAAAACCATGCTATTTCACTTCAGGGATTGCAATTGTTGGCCATACTTGGGATTTTCACTGAAAATGGGATTGGTGGGTTTATTTTAGCCTGAGTAGATAATTCACATTGAAAAATAGTTTGATAATTATTCTCATTAGTCACCTAGGACAGACCAAGATGTGATGGGTTTAAGCTTTGGCAGGGAAATTTAGGTTAAATTTTAGTAGTTAAAGAAAGAAAAGAAAAGAAGAAATGTCAAAAAAGGGGAAAGAATGCACCAATTCAAGGAAAAAAATCTAAGTAGAAATAAGAAGATATACTGTGAAATGATGAATAATGAGAGATGACAACCTTACCAGGGAGGTCTCTTGATTGGATAAAGTGTTCCTTAGGTTCACTGAAGACAATAGAGCATTCTTCCTTTTATTTACATATTTTTAATTTACGAATTACTTGGACACATGAATGTCCAAAGAAGGGCAATGAAAGTGGTGAAAGGAATGGAGCACAGGTCTGATGAGGTACAGCTGAGAGAGCTGGGAAAGGGGCTCAACCTGGAGAAAGGGAGGCTCAGGGGGAACCTTGTGGCTCTGCACAGCTCCCTGACAGGAGGGCACAGCCAGGGGGGAATCTGCTCTGCTCTCAGGGAACACGGACAGGAGGAGAGGGAATGGCCTCAAGTTGCACAAGGAGGGACGTAGATTGAGTATTAAGAATTTTTTCATTGAAAGATTTGTCAGGAATTGGGACAAGCTGCTCAGGAAAGTGGTGGAATCACCGTTCCTGAAAGAGTTCAAAAGCCATGTGGATGTGGCACTTGGGGACATGGTTCAGTGGTAGCCTTGGCAGTGCTGGGTTAATGCTTGCACTAAATGACTTTAGAGGTCTTTTCCAACATAAACAGTTCCATGATTCTAGGAATTTTCTTATTATTTCTACACAGCTAGAGAAACAAATCCCATTTTGGTATTTAGTCATCAAATTGGAGATAGAAGGGAGGAATATATTTAAGATTGGGCATCTATCTCCATCCCTTTTCCAGGAGCTCATATCTTTATTATATTAGAGTTTTTCATTCAGACATATAGATTTTATTATGGACTTTTTGGTTTCTTTTCTGTCTGAAGAATGGAAGCCTCATTTAGAACTGGACAACAACATGTTGGTATTGGACACAAAATTTGCCTCTTGAAGCAGGAGCATTCTGCTCCACACAGAGACTCCCATGTAGCACTGGAAGATGTTTTCTCCCTGGAGTCAGCCATGGTAATTTTGAACATTGTTTCTTTGAGTCTCTGTCTGGAATTGAGATGCTTTTTGTCCCAAAGATTTCAGAGCCTTGGGATAATGCATGACAAGATAATTATGTGCTGTACAAAGAAGCAGTAGTGGAAGCTGTAGAGCACTGCAGAGCATTCAGTGTATTCCAGGCACCAAGAACTCATGGATTTGAGAAACAACACCTAATCTTCACTCATTAGCAAATCAAGAAGACAGAAAATGAGTTTAAAAATGGGTCCATCTCTGGGAATATTCAAGGTCAGGTTGGATAGAGCTCTGAGAAATCAGGTCTAGTTGAAGATGTCTCTGCTCATTGAAGACGGGATGAACCAAATTACTTTACAAAAAAGTAGTTGGAGTTGGAGTCCTTTCCAACTCCAACTATGCTAAGATAAAATAGTAATATTATTATTATTAATGATAATCTTACATTGAAATTACTACAATGATAAGAAAGCTTTCAAGACTGTCTATACCATGTAATCAAGCAATTAAAACCTTGACCCATCTCATCGAACTTTTCTAGAAATAATTTTCCTTCACTAAGTTATCTGTCAAGACAGGCTCTGATGGTCAGCAGTGGGAGACTAGATCCCAGGGAGAACAATTTATCCCATCACAGAACTGGTGCCTTCTTTAGTTAGATTTTATTTATTTATTGATATTTCATATCTGTCTCCCTTCAACTACAGCAGGAGCACAGCTGACTACTTCAGATTAAATGCCTAATTTTGGTATTGGAAAAGTTAGATTTGATGACCTTTGCCTAGACTGAAAATACAAAGTGAATTCTTTTATAAAGACCTAAAACTGCTATAATGTACTGAATCAACCAGCAGTGATTGATGACTCCTCTTGGACTTATATGAATGTGTCAGAGGAACAATATTTTATTTACATCTGAGAACTTGACCTTTCTGAATTGCAGCTTTAATTCAGACAGGAATAAAATAAGGAGAGAACTCTGAATAACAAGAGTGAAGTACCTATAGGTCTGTGCTGAGAGTCTTGGAATTGATGTTTGGTGCCTAAGAGCTGAATGAAAATATCTGCTGAGTGTGGTGGCACTGAGAGGGCATAAAAGTAGTGTGGAAAGGTTAGAACTAGACTTTAGATTGTCCCTAGTAACTAAACTGGGAATTACTGCAGAATCTTTTGGTCCAATAACGAAATCAATTTTTATCCTTTGCAATCTAGTAAATTTGCCCAGAGTAGCAGAAGGTTACAGGAGTCCATCAAAGGCTACAGACAAGAGATTTTTAAATGCTGTGAGGCTGAGAGTGTATTGGATCTATCCCAGATTCACTGAGGATACGTGTAGTGCAATTTACAGAGGGATGGCACATTGGTCAGCTCTAAAATCCAGCTTTTCCCCATGAGATTTTCTTTCCATGAGAATGAAACTGTGTAGACTTTTATTTTTGGATTTTTTTCTATTTTGATACAGCTTTACTGGGTAGTTTCTAGTATTGAGTAGCTTGCCTTTATTCTACACATAAACAATAATAATCTTTGAAGATTAGACTTTTTCTGACAGGTCCCCATAAACTTCCAGATATAATTGGAAGAAAATGCAAGACTGGAGTAAACCTTAGAATCTTTCTATTGACTTCTGTGCTCTTTGCATTTGACTTCCCTAGCTACAGCTGCTCTTGGGACACTTGAAATACTTTTATTAGACATCAGATAGGAAATAAAAATGTGTGTTCAGCACTGTGGAACTCCTTTGGCACAGCCATTACAGTTGAAATTTGGAAGCAATTCACTTCTGTTAATTAATTAATACCAATATATAAGTCACAAAAGCAAAGAGCTTGACATGTTGTGTTTATTAAAAGTCTCCATGCACAGTCTTCAGGATATTTAATTAACCTGCCTCTTTAATATTATAAATACACATATACAAGTTTTCAAGGTACTTACTTAAGTATATTGCTTGTAACACCCCAGTGAACAAAATCTGAAATGAGCCTCAGAACTAGTTTTAATTCCCAAATGGAAATAGCTGAGGGTACAGCTGTCTGAGTAAATGAAACCCTGCTGGAAGTGGACACAGGCACTAAACTGTGGCTGCTCATACTGTTCTATATCCAGAACAGTTTTCAGCGTGGTTTCATTCCAGGCTAACTAGTGCTAGATGATTTCACTGAATATCTGGGGTCTTGGTGTGGGCCAAGGACAATTCCTTTTGGGCAGTTTGGATGCATTCCTGCTGTTCTGGAGGCTGAGGCAGTTCACTATTACACACAGACCAGTCTGAGCCTCCTGCCCTGAGGACCAGGGAACAGGTCCTGGCACTACTCATTTCACTAATAAACACCTGAGTTTTTTTTGTCTTCCAAAGGCTGGTCCTGATTCTTCAAATTTAGGGATGTTCAATACCTTGACAGCAGCTACCTTTTCTGTCTTGAAACTCTGTGCAAGTCCTATACTGGAAAACCAAATTTTTAAATGAAAAAAAACATAGGAGAGCTGCAATATATGTCTGAAATAAAGATGTTCCCAGCTACATTTTTGCTATCTCACATGATGGCAAGGAAATTACAAAACCTGGCAGCAGGTTTTACTGCTTTTTCACCATTTCAGACAGAATTCTGTTACAAAAGCATCATGCTAGGATGTGAATTCATATTACCTCTGTTATTTTATGATTTGTCAGTGAGTAACAGGGGTGTTCCTTGGACTTCAAGATTCCCCTCCCCTTGTGCAATAATTAAGCTCTGCCACCAGTACTGAAATGTAAGTTGGACTAGTTTGTGATGAAACTTAGGAGCACTCGGAAACACCTTCCTACGTCGGGCAGGAGCAGAATATCAAACAGAGAAGAAGCATCATTAGCATCCACTTAGAACTGAAGAGCAAATTTGATGATGTCTGCACTAATTTACCATCTCTCTTTCCTCTGAACACTCCTTATAACACAAGACAATCATTCCTGTAGCTTGTTTGTTCCCAGCAATCACACAACAATCTTAAATCAGTAAAGTATGGTGCATCTTAATGGAATACTTTAAATTCATACAACAATTTGTATTTTGACACAACTATTTTTAAAAATCTTTTAAGGGATGTGAAAATTGTTATTGGTGCATACAGGAGAAGTCTAGGTAAAACTGCATTATGAGGTCAATTATTTTCTTAATCCAAACAATTCAATACATGTAGTAGAAGAAATTTTTTTTATTGTTTTAACATCACAGAAAAATTCCTTTTTTTTCCCCATGGAAATGATGAAGTATCATTTTCCTAAGTGAATGTGAAAGAGCATGCATCATTGTAAAAAAAGGAGAAAATTTTTCAGCATGGAATTTTTTTCTTTCCCAACATTTCAATATTGCAAGTCCAGAAATTTAGATAATAAATTTCAACTCCAGTATTCCCCTGCACACTTTTTTCCCCCCTTCTCATTTTTTTTAACATTTGGAAACCTCCTACATCTCTGAAAATGTTAATAGGCTAATTATCACTGAGTTAATTTGCAAGTCATATTCCCTCCTGCCCCCACATTAAAAAAAAAGAAGGGAAATCTCCTCCCCCATTTTATTTTTCGGCAAGTTAAAAAAAAAAAAAGGCAAGTGAACTTAGCCACAAAATAAGTCAAGGGAAAAATGAAGTACTAATTAAGAAAGCTGGGGTTTTATGCAAATGACTTCTTCACCGAAGACAGTCTAATGAATGTGCCCTGAGTCGATCCGTGTGCGTTTTCGCCAAGCTGACAGCTGGCTCGGAGGAAGGTCAGACAGAATCAAGCATGCACAGAGCATAATCCTTCAGATTGGCAGCTCTGCCCCCTGGTCACTGTTTGATTATCTCCCAAATTGCTGTATTTCACAGAGATAATGATTTTTTATGGTCACAGATTTGAAGACAACTGCTGTATCCTGAGGGTTGTCGTTCTGCAAGGAGACACTGCTGCTTCCTTCGGAGAAGAAATGTGGGGGGGAAAAAAGTAGCTCTGTATTTTTTTTCCCCTCTCTCTCCCCCACTTTCCTTTCCCCACCTCTCCTTTTTCTATTTATTTCTTCTGTTTATTTCTTTATTTGCACTTCCTGTGGCCAAGAGGAGCCCCCATTCCTAACCATTGCCTCGGTGTGTTCTGGTGATGTTCCGCCACAGACATTCCCGCGCTGAGCCCGGCCACGTCTCACAGAGATAACAAAATTCTCCAATGAAGTATGAAAGAGCAAACATTCAGGAGCAGAGAAATCCAGGAGGGAGAGGGGGAGAGCCTCTGAAGGAATTCTCTGCACATGGTTGCTGTTCATTGCTGCTTGGTGACTTGCTGTCCTGATGGCCAGATATGTTGGGCCTCAGGGGGTTGTAAAAAACCATCATGGGCCTGGAAAGGGGATAAATGCCAGAGGCAGCAGTGGTGGAGATGGTTTTCAAAACAGGCCAGGTGCAGATGTACAAACAGCACAGCATCTCTCCCACGGTTCACATCCCTGACACTGGCACCTGTGGATGGATTTTCCTTTGAATCTTAACACCCAAAGGGGTAAATGCTTCTAAAAATGTAGGTAATCCAGAAAAAAATTGGCATTTAGTGCTCTGTGAAGGATTCAGTCAGAGAAACTGTATCTTAAAGAGCTGGTTGTGCATTATCTGATGAAATGCTTTTCCCTTGGAAAAATGTTATCAAAAGCAAGCTTTGCAATAGAAGATGTTTGCCAAGATAGGCAAGGGCAGAAATTATGGAAAAAGAAAAAAACACAATTTCATGTGTAAGCATTGTGTTGTCCTCCTTTGTCTCAAACCATTTAGAAAATGTATCTGGGTGGTTTGATCACTTCATGGACAGACTGAGGCAACCAACTAAACACTAAGAATTTATTGATCTTTTTATTTATTAATCTATTTCTTCAATATTTGAGATGCCCATTAATTTATGTATTAATTTTAATTTCCTTACATATTAGTAGAAAGAGAGGATATTTTATGAGTGTGGATGGCTGTTGCCTGCCAGAGCAACAATTCTTATGTTAGATGAGTTACCTCTTTCCACTGAGTGGATCAAAAAATAATGCTTTAGATGAGAGACAATAGATCAGAGGTAAATTCTCAACCCAGTTTCATTCAGAGCTGTAGTTGGAAACTCCTTTTCCAACACTACTGTGAAGGTGTCAAAAAAGGGGTGTCAAATCTTTCCTCTGGGTCAGGGCAAGAGCAAACCAATTCTCTACACACCCACTCTATCCCCAAATGCTTCATAAGGAAAGTATGAGCAAAACAGAGCAAGAAAGACTCTTCCTTGAGTATGAAAGGATTATTTTGATCCCTGCACTTGGATATGAATGATTTTGAGGGGCTCGCGAGGAACAGACTTTCTGGAAGAGCAGTAAATTCTTAAAGGGATGTCCTCAGAGAAAAGAAGATAAAGTGTTACTGTCGTATTTTCTGAAAAATCTCTTTGCCCAGGATTCTTCTCCTGGGAAGCTTAGAAGCTGCAGAGAATAATGAAAACAATAATTATCTGATTTGTTTCTCCTGTGTTTTGCTGCTTTAGAATGTGTTTAAAAGTTGTTTACCAACAGGTGATTGTTTCATTGGTTTCGGCTGTGAATTGTTTTGACTTAATGACCAATTGGGGCCAAGCCGTGTTGGACTCTGAAGAGAAAGTCACAAGTTTTCATTGTTATCTTTTTAGCCTTCTGGCTGTATCCTTTCTGTATTCTTTAGTATTCTTTAGTATAGTTTAGTATAGCATTTTTCAATATAATACAAATCATAAAATAATAAATTAGGCTTCTAAGAACACGGAGTCAGATTCATCATTTCCTGCCACAGGGCACCCCACAAATACAACAATAAAGCTGCCTCATGTCTGTACACTTGGAAAGATTGGCTGGTGTCTCCTGGACAAAGAGGAAGCCTGAGATCAGGACTGGTAGGAAAGTCCTCCCAGCACCAGTAAATCTAACATAGGGTAAGAGGGAATACCCAGAGGGAAAGAAGAAAACAGATATGAGTTGAGTCAGATCCTCTGAGGGCGTTTGTTCCTTTGGAAAAGGCCCTATTTCAAAACTGGTCTGGCAATAATGAGAATTCCTTCCCTGTGAGGGTGCTGAGGCTCTGGCACAGATTGCTCAGAGAAGCTGTGGAGTCCCCATCCCTGGAAAAGTCCAAGGCCAGGTTGGATGGGGCTTGGAGCAACCTGGGATAGTGGAAGTTGTACACATCCATGGCAGGCAGTTGGACTGAGATGAATTTTAAGGACTTTTCAAACCCAAGCCATTCTATGACTCTTTGAAATCATTGTAGCACTGACTGATGATCCTCAAGCCACAGTGGAGGCAATACAAGCAAAAATGAGAAAAAGTGCTTCAGCAATGAATAGAATAGCATCAAATTTAGATGTCTGGGAAATATGGAGCAGATACTTAGCACTGCCTTGGAAACTCCATCTTTCTCTCAGTCCTCGTATCCAGACTCCACTGCACACACTGAGCCTGTTACTGGAGGAGCACGACATCGAGCTAGAATCATAGAAGGGGAAATCACTTTTGCTTTTACAAGGAGATGAACTGAAATGCAGAGTGAACAATTCATGAATCAGAGCGTTCCTTTCCTGTCCATACTGACAGGAGCTCGAGCACAGATTGACTTGATCTTTTCAGCCTCTGTCTATCCTTGCTTGAATAGGCTTCCTCCTTTATTATCCTCAATATGTTTAAATGCTTGCAGAGAAATAATGCAAGAGCCCTCCTGTGGCTGATTTTAACACCTACCGTGCACATCCTCACAGCTGTAAGACACCAACAGTCAAGTGACCAGAAGTTTCTGCTTTTAATAATGCAAAATATGCTCTGAGTTATGGATGGAAAAAGCTGATTATGCTAAACTATCTCCAAGCCTGGATAGAGATACATCCTACAGTCAATTCACACTTATTTTTCTAGGCACCATCCTAGCATTTTTTAAATTCCCACACACTGTCGCTCACAACACTATTCTAAGCAAATAGCTCACCCTCAAAACAAGTTTATCTAGAAATTTACCCACAATTTCACATGGGAAAAGGGGATCCAACTAAACCTTCTCCTGGTACCTCACATATTTGTTTTCAGTCTTTAAAGCCTGCAATCTTCCAATGTCTGTAGACTATTGCTTCCCCTCAGGGCTGTATGAAGTGCTTTTAATCCCTTCTTTTAAATTGATCCCCCACAAGTCCCCATTCTTCTCCAAATGCATTTTTCTTTTTTTTTTTCCAAAGTCATAAAGAAATATCCAGATGGGTAAGGTACTCCCACTTGTTTGAATCAAAGTTTACTCCCAAAGAATGGCTCCTCAGCTGAATTATGTGAGGACATTGCATTGGTGGCCTCGGATTACACAGATCACAGTGGCATTTTCTTGAACCAGGACGCATGGCTGGGCTTTAAGTTTTGCATGTGTATAACTTTCCTAGATCTTCTCCATTATTAATTTTTGGTTGTAGTATATCTCCTTTGCTCAATGCTGGATTTGGTATCCTCAAATCATTCTCTGCATGAAGAGTAACTTGCCAAGTAAGGTGAGCTCAGTAATGCTCACAGGGGGCTGAGCTGCCTTAAACAGACAGCACAAGAAAGACAGGGTAGGTAAAGATGTCTCAAAACTCTAGCCTGCATTGACAACCAGCAGCTTGTTCCTCCAGCCAAGCTCTCAGGAGCAGAATTCAGACAAGAACCTGTAGTGTGGTTACTATACTCCACTAAAAATCAGAAGGCACAAACCAAGATTTCGACTCAGACAGCACAGAAAGAGTGTTAAGACTCTCAGACTAAATGAAAGTGTATTTATTTTACAATCTGAATCACTCATGGTTATTCTGGCTGCCTGCCCACCTTCCAAAACTTGGAGAAGAAATCACACTGTGATAGGATCCTGGAGGAAAATAAATAAAATCCCTCAGGCTGTTAGAATAGTTGGCATTAGCCCTGTAGAAAAAAAAAATCATTTCTTTGCTAACTAATAAAGTGTATGAACTGTGTGAGCCCTGGATAGCTGTGGTGGGAGAGATTAAGATTCAGGTTGGTGCTGTCTTTCATGCAGACTAGGGATTTTTACTGCACTTTTTCACATCACACACGAATGCCCCAAGCACCAGCCAAAAGATCTTTCGAAGTGGGTGATCAGCAATTCTTTTCCTGATGCAAGAAACTGCTTCTGCAGCTTCTGTAAGAACAGGTGAATACATTACCTGACAAAATTAATTTTGACAAAATAAAAATTTGTCTACATATAATGATTTAACAAGGAAACTCCCGACTTCCTCTAGGAACTTGTCTTTTTATATCATTGACTTGATAAAAAATCTGAAGTCTACAGGAAAAATGAACTCTCTTGCCTGTCTCATTTCAGATCTAAGCCATAATTCTGCAAGCACAGCATAAGGACTTGTATATGTTTTCAGTGGAAAAAAAAATATCTAGGAAAAGACTTACATTTTGGAAAATGTGAAAGAAATGGAACAAAATCCATAATCTGAGTGAATCTGTAAGCACCAGCAGACAATGTTCAACATCATTAATTGACAACAGCACCACTAGATTAGATGAACTCTTAAGAGAAGCAGGGAATGGTGCTGCAGGACACAATGAATAGATTATCAGTCCAAAAGGATTCCTCACTGGTAGAACACTGGTACAGAGCCAAAGTGGTAGTGGAAGCATTCAATCTTTAAATGCCTTTTAGGGGTTTTCAGAGCTCAAATCTGAGTATGTCTCAATGAACAACTAAGAATTCTGCATAAACCTAAATAAATTGGAAAGAAACTAAAGTTGACCATGGGGTGAAAATTTTTGGTCTCAATGGTAGAGTACATCTATTGATACAATTAGTGATCTAATCTGTGGAAATTTATTGTCCTCATTAATGCCCAGTAACTCAGTTGAAACAGTTTATTGATGACTTCCAGAGGCAAAGAATATCAGAAACAGGGAAATGAAGGAGTGAAACCCTTCAATTCCCTGTGCAAAGGAAGTCCAGTTTTAATTTAAGACAGAGACTAAAAGGGAAAAAGTGTAGATTCATGGTTTTCAATCACATCAGAACATGTCCCCAACTGCATACAGCTGAGGCTCCCAGCTCAACAGCAATGCCCCATTTAGGTGTGCTCTGGTTCCTCATGCTGCTCCCAGCCAGGTCTAACTGGTTCCCAGCTGAAGTAGGGCAAAGTGTTCCTATTCCTGGAAGTGTCCAAGGCCAAATTGGATGGAGTTTGGAGCAAGCTGGGATAGTGGAAGTTGTCTCTGCCCATGGCAGGGGTGGAATTGGATGAGCTTTAAGGTCCCTTCCAACCCAAACCATTCTGTGATTCTGTGATCACTGAAATTTCTATCATTCCAGTAGAGTCAGTGCAGAAAACCACACAGAACTCATTCAGGGGCTGTGGTTTACATTTCAGAGAGCGCACATCCTTTCTTTCATTGAGTCTGTGTTCATAGGTTACCTGAACAGCCTTTGTAAATATCTAAAGGAGGCAATCTGATTATTACACAACATTTCTACCCAAAGAAGCTGAATGGCCATTCTTATCACTAATCTTTCCTCTGTTAAGACTTTGTCAGCTGGGCTGCATTTGCTAAAAAGCTCTGCATTATAAAAAGTGTACATCACTGTGCTTTATTGATTTTTTATGGCCTTCCTGGTAACAAAATGAGGTAGTTTCTAATCTTGGCAATCTTCAGATGATGTTTGCATTGCCTCACTTTGTTTTTATGCAGATTGTGTGTAAAGAAAGCGTAAACTTCTTTGGAAAAGCTGTAAAGTGAAGGCTCAAACTGCGTCTCCATCGGGGGAGGGAGAGGAGGGAGGGCAGGGTGATCTATCCCAATCAATTAGGAATACCCTGCAAATTAGGCAGACATCAGTTGCACAACTTCACCCATCCTCCCCAGCCATGCCCCTGGATAAAGAGAGAACCACAATGGTAGTTAAAACAATTATCATCCAGTGGAGCTTGATTCTAAACTGCTCTGCTAGGAAGTGGCAAGGAGCATTCAGCTCCTGACGCAGCAAGCAAACGCTTTTTCTTCCCCTTGGGTAGAAAAGCTCCTGGCTTTTTAAGCAATTCTGTACCTCTGAACTAGTCCTTGCAGGGCTTTGGGGTAGCATGCCAGTGGCACTGGATCCCATTATCATCATTGCATGTCACTGGAGGCAACAACAGGAAAGAGCTGCAGAAAGGGCTGGGAATGAGAGGAGACATTAATAACAGTGCACTGCTCTGCGCTGACAAAAGCAGGAGAAGGTATTGTGAGGGCTGCTGGAGAGGAGAAGGAAGGAGGAGAGGTGGAAATAAAAGGCATAAAAATGAACTAATATAGGATAGAAGCAGTTATTGCATAACTTTATGTAGAAAAATAGTGCTAGGTAATAACAGGTGTAATGGCAGGTCCAGTTCCTTTTTTTTTTTGATGTTTGTCAAATCAATGGGGATCAGGTTTGCAAAAAATTATCTGTGTATCTCAAAGACAGAGAAATTAAAAGCTGAGCTTCCAGAAGTTCCTAGGTAAACGAGGATTCTGTCCCAGTGTTAAGGGGAAGTAAAAATGCTCACCATAAAAACCACAAATGCTGTATCTTTGCTGACCCATTGAATCCTGCTACAATTTCTTGGCTTCTTGGTTTTCTTAGCAGGCTTCCAAGGGCTTTGAGCCTAGAAGGGCTCCAAGAGTGCCAGAGAGGAACTTTTAGCAAGGACAAGGGAATGCCCTTAAGTTGCAAGAGGGAGATTTAAATTGGGCATCAGAAAGAAATTCTTCTGAGGTTGGTGAGGCCCTGGAACAGGCTGCTCAGAGAAGCTGTGGCTATTCTACCCCTGGAAGTGTTCAAGGCCAGGCTGGATGAGGCTTGGAGCAACCTGGGCTAGTGGGAGGTGTCCCTGCCCATGGGAGGGGGCTGGAACTGGATGGTCTGTAAGGCCCCTTCCAAACCAAACCATTCCATGATTCTGTTCTAGGCCAGCTGGCACAGTCTAATTGCATCCAGCCTTCTAAATCTGACCTCATAAACTGTAGGCAGACTCCCCACCAACTGCCCTTGCTGATATTCTCTCCAGTTGTTCATTTTCCTCAAGACCTCAATGCTAATAAACTGGATAGATATCCATAATTTCTGGCTGCATCCCAGATTTCTTTTCCACTAAATCATCCAGCCTTATGTCAATTTACTGCAACCACACAGCCAAAAGTTGTAAGGTTTCTGTAGCATTCTTCAAAAATCCAAGTCAAAAATCAGAAACACTGAATGAGGTTCATTTTCCGCCACTTTCAAGATCTCGTTGCCGTCGTCTTCCTCGTTCAGCTTTGATTCTCAGGAAGTGAAAGGAAGTGAAACTACTAAAAAGCAAGTAATGTGATCAATTTTAGCTGTTTTTTAGACATAATTTTCATCCTCAACCAGTTTTTCTCCTTTAACCTGATGGAAATCCAGGAAGTCACCTTGTATACCAACAGTTGCATCATAGACTTCCAGTTTCACTCTGATGATTCTCAGTCTGACATTCAACCCTCCAGGACTTTGCTGCCTCATGACACATAAGGATTGTCTTATTTCCAAATCCTTGTTCTCATCATTGACCTCTACATATAAAATTTATCAATTTCTACCAGCCAGTGCCAATTATCTCCCAATTATAGGCAGCTCTTAGATATTTTAAATCAAAGGGACCATTATGATGATTAGTCTAATTTCTGTCATTGCAAAGGAAGTAAATATCATCCATTTTGTCCAGCTTTGAGTCCCATTAACTGCCCTTTCAATTTGGGCAGTGTCAATTTAGTAGTGGCTGCTGCCCAAGCTGAACATCAGGGATCATACAGATCTGCTTTGCTTTCTGAATCTAAATGGTCTATTATTTCATCTCCAGATCTGTCGCATTCCCAGAGCAGACAGAAATGTAAAATATTGAAAATGGGCAATTTCTGGTTGGAGGATAGGATCTTTAAAGAATCTTCATGTTGCAACAATAGCATTTCCAGCCTTTCTAAGAAGGTTGTTGAAATGCAAGTGTTCATCACTGACATGGACATGAGCCTTGAACTCCTTTGTAGGTGAGATATCCACCACATTTTGGTTACTGCGGGATTCTGTCTACATTCTTCTCCATGGATGTATCCTTGCAGAATGAAAAGTTCCTAGCAAAGTACTTGGAAAGCAATGGCTACTATGCTTTTTTTTCTCCTATTCATATTCTTATGAAATGTGAGAGCAAGGGCTTCCCTCTTGGGTGTTCACAGCTTCCTGAGGAGGAGAAGTGGAGAGGTCAGTGCTGATCTTTGCTGTGTGGTATGCAGTGATAAGACACAGAGGAATGGTTCCAGGCTGTACCAGGAGAGGTTTAGATGGAACACTGGGAGGTTTTTCATGGCCAAGAGGCTGCTCAAACACTGGAATAGGCTTTCTAGAGAGGGGATTGATGTCCAAGGCCTGTCAGCATTTAAGGGACGTTTGGACAGTCCCTTAACAGCATGTCTTGGTCAGCTTTGAACTGATCAGGGATTTGACCAGATGATCATTGTAGATCCTTTCCAACTGAAATAGTTCTACTCTATTCTATTCTACTGTGTTCTAACCTGGAGCTTTTGTTTTCAAATATGGACTACAGCAGACCTTGAAAAAAATGTGAGAATTAGTAGCACTTTTTTTCTTTTCCCCAGGACAGATTTTGGCCAGCACAGACACTTTTTGGTACCTTTGGTACCTAAAACCTCAAGGCAGAAACACTGGGACAGCTCCAGGTAAGCCAGAGCCAGAAATCAGCCCTGGCCAAAATAAGTATACTAAATAGCTTAGGTAAAAATGAAGAGAAAAATCCACCCTGAAATTATTCCTGCCACAGACAATTTAAAGCATAGACAAGGTCTTATTGCCCAAAATCAGGATTACACCAGCAACCCAGAGGGTGTTGGATCACTTGGGATCAGTTAAGGCCTCCACTGACTTTGTAATTGTCTCCACCAAACTGTCCTTAGCCCAACAGCAGACTCAGCTAAGGAAACAGCTATTTAATCTCCAGAACATATTCCATCCACATGCCTGAGCAGACATTTAGGGAAGCTTTTCAAGGATATTTTTTTATATCATTATCATCAGCAGTTTTTCCTTATGGATGTTTGCAATAAATAAATGCTTGGTTTGGGTACACTTACAACAGGGAGGAAGGCAGGGTAGGGGGAGGGCTGTGTTCTCATTTCTTGGCAGATATAAAAACCCACCAAACTATTCATATTTAGTTCTGTTTGGAATAAATAAAAAACAAACAAACATCACAATGCACCCAAAGGCTTTGCATAGCTGGAAGCTTTATTGATTCATATACCACCCACATAATCTGCCAAAATGCGCTACACTTTTTATTTTTTAAATTTTTTTTTATTTCTTCTTCACAGGAAAGTCTACCCCTCCAAGCTCATTTATTCAAGGGAAAATAATTAAATAAATCATTTGAACACTACTAAACCTACTCTGGGAGAGGCTTTTGGTTATGGCTCAAAGGAAATGCATTCTCTTGTCCTGTGGGAGTTGCATGGATTGTTGGGAACATCATGCCCAGCCCACAGAAAAGAGATGACTTCTGTCTGTCATAGCTGTCAGCAAACTGAGGTTGTTAGAACAGAGTTCCTAGCAAGGGAAAAGTTCATATCAGGTCACTAAATTTCAGTATAGTCCCTGGAAATCATGTCATCAACAAATGCCAACAGTTATGTGAAAAACGCAGCATGGTCTTTTGAAAAAATTGCTCTGACTTCTGTTTTGAGTGGGAAGAGGAAGAGGAAAGATCCCTTCAGATGTGCTGTGTGACAGCATGGAGCCTTCAGGGGGTCTCAGTGTGAAGTGAAGAACGGTGGAAGTGAGATTAAGTATGGGAAGTTGCAGGACTTGTGCTTTTTCTGTTCAAATCAGGTGTGGTGCTCTGGTGTGGTCAAGCCAAGTGTGGTATTAGCTAAGTTCAAAGTGTCCACCCAAATCATGGAATTGCTCTGTTCCTGGAGGAAATTGGCACAAAAGAGTTTTCATGTATATAATTTTTGTTTATTTTTCCAAAACTGGATGGATGCATCCAGACTGTTTTCTGGGAATAATTCCTAGTGCAGAACAGTATCTGAGAGATATTTCACAGGTTGATTTTGTTGAATGTGAAAAAACCCCATGCCATGCCAAACATTTAGGAATGGTGCAATCCCAGTGCCAGCACTTCCATAAGGCAGAGGAAGGGAGAGATTTGTCTCATTGTTTGATGCCCCATCCCTGGAAGTCTCCAAGGCCAAGCTGGGCAGGGCTTGGAGCAACCTGGGATAGAAGAAGGTGCCCCTATCCATGACAAAAAGTTGGAATGAGATGGTCTTTATTGTCTCTTCAAACACAAAACAATTTGTGATTCTATGACTGCTGAAAGCAGAATTCTTTTTCCCTTCCCATGCACGGGAATAAAGTCCTACCTGGTGAGAAACAACAAACACCTTGATTCATTTTCCTGCATTTAAGAAGTTATGACTAAAGTAAAAAAAACCCAACAACTGAGATCATGTAAATCCAAGCCACGTGTATTAAACAGAAAATCATCCTTCTGAGTGCCTAAATTAGTTCGTCAATAAGATGCTTGAAGGGCAAGATTTCATACTTGCAGACCGTTGCCAGCAAAATATAAAAAGGAACAAGGCATTTATGGAATTGTATATTTCTTGGATGGCAGTTTAAAAATTAGACTTAATTGAAGGCTAAAAAGAAAGCATTTTCATTGTTGGGAATGAAGGGTTTAAAAAAGAATTAAAGAAATTTTCAACTTGGGTGTAGGGCATAATTACAAAAACATTAAAGCAAATAATTGGTAGCACTGTAATTTTTTCCTCCCCAGGTAACTACCATATGTATTACACAGTGAATCATTGACTCTGTCCCTCCTATCATTAATTACTGTGATGCATAAATAATTGGAAAATTATATGTTCCAAAAATGATTTAGTAATACATTTTATGCAACTAATAAGCACAGGCTTTTAATCATCACTAGACATGTTATGATAAATTTTGCTCTCCATCTCAACTCCTCTGTTATCTCTCACTTATACGGCTGCCATCTCCTTGCATGCAAATACCACTAAGCCACTTGACATCACATACTTCCCAGTGGATGCTTTTTACTGGGCTTTATTCTGCTTGACATTTTTGGTGCTGATATTTTGGCTTGAAATTCATTTGAGGGCATCCTTAGCCTCACAGAAACATATTAAACTATTTATCCCTAAACCATAAACTATTGTTTAATTTAAATGGAAAAATCTTAATCTGTTTTTTTTCCCATCCATTTAAAACAGCCTGTACCTTTTGTTTTGCACAGCAGGGATATTTCAAATCTGCTGCTGTAGATTGAACTGAAATAGCTGAAAAACCACTCTTTTTAATTAGAAACAGTAAAACATATTTTAACATGTGCTGATCATCATGGTACGTGTTATTTCCTTTCTTCAGGTTTAACACATTATGTTTGACACTCCATCATCAAGTTATATGACTCAACACCTTAAGGAACAACTCAGCCTGGAAAAGCACAAGAACCACTGATATGTCAAGATGTTATTTCAAGTTCAACCCAAGCAACACAACCTGTCAAAACTGTTCAAATTAAATTTCCCACTCTGCAGCTAATCATTCATGCTTACTTTTAGTGCTGTTTACAGTTGTATTGCTCACAGAACCTGCAGCTCTTGCACACAACACAGAAATTCGGGTTTGTGGCTGGCTGAGTGAAGGTGATAATGAAATGGTTCGGTTCATTAAACTGTCTTCAAATAAGTACAGAGTTCATAGGAATTTCATAAAGTCATATAATATCCAGAGTTTTATCCAATTGTACTTCAGTTAGATGCTTGCAAAACAATTGACTACACAAACTATTAAAAATGTTTATTTCTGAGCCAAGAAAAGCACAGTAGGCTCTGTCTTTGGAGAACCTAATACTATGCTCTTGAACCTTCTATCTCTTCCTCTTCATGTATATGAATAAAAATTAGTGTTTCCCATTTATTCATAGCTTCTGTCAGACCATTGAAGGCTGTCTCAAGCTCCAAAGATCAATAGATATAAGAATACTGATAATAGCTCGAGTCTGGGTTTCTGCATAGTTCAGGCTGATGCAACACAATGAGGAACCAAACACAAGACATGGCCTTTATTGATTAACTGAATATGAAAATTATTAAGGACATGTGACACCATTTCAAATCAACTTGTGCCTTCATGAGGCTGAAGGAGTTACAAATATTGGATCAGATTTAGTAACTAAACTGAGAGGGGATTCAGCCTACCTCAGCCTATGAAATAGAATGGTTTGAGTTGGAAGGGAACATCCAGTTCCAACCCCCTGCCATGGGCAGGGACACCTTCCACTATCCCAGGTTGCTCCAAGACCCATCTAACCTGGCCTTGGACATTTCCAGGGATGGGGCAGCCACAGCTTCTCTGGGCAACTTGTGCCAGGACCTCACCAACCTCAGAGGGAAGAATTCTTTCTCAATATCTAATTTAAACCTGCCCTTCTTCAGCTTAAATACAATGTCTCATACCTCATGTATGTAAAGGGTGACTATCACCTTGGTACCTCCTACAAGTCAGGGACTGGCTCAGAGAGAGGCTTTTCTCCTAGATGATCACCTGGTTGTAAAGTTCTATTCTGAATTCCTGCTAAATATCTTGCTCCTGTTCTGTGGAGGAGATACCACACCTGGAATTTCATCTCTACCCTTTTGGAAATCTTCCTATGCTTCAAGTAACCCCTTTTGATTCAGCCAGACTGCTTCTGCTATCCTTAGATGAGGGGCTTGTGGAGGACAACTGCTAGGAGCTCCAGGGTGGGTATTCCAGGAAAGCTTTTGTATAAAATAACATGTCTTGACCTTATGGAAGTAATTCATAGATGGAAATCTGGATTGCTTTTGGGAGGAAAAGCTCAGCCATTGAAGTCAATGAGACAAATCAGTGCCAAGAGTTCCTGTGCCTGCAGAGAATCTGCGCAAGGAAATGAGTCTGTAGTTATCTTTTTAGTTTTGTTGTGATCCAAATCATGATGGAAAACACTGCAGGAATTCAGGGGTCTTTTTTCACAGTGAAATGCATCAACATTTGAAATAATCTCTGGTAAAAACATGATGTAAGAAAGTTTGACTTAACCATAACAACATCCACCCTCCTTGCATTGAAAACAGCCTTGAAAACAGGTGCTGGAGATGTGTGGAGCACTGAAGTTGGAAATGTGAGAACTGAAATAATCCTTTCCCCATTTCCCCCACACAACAACCTGCTTTGGCTCTCAGGTGCAAATCCCTCAGAGTAGCTTGTGTTCCATGTGGAAGAGGTGCAGTGTCTGTGACAATATCCACTCCATTCCATTTCCTCACAGGAGGCTGATGTGATGAACGGGTACAACAGGTGTCTGACCACCCTGTCTCACTTAAATTGGGTAGTTTAAAATAATTATTTTTTGCTTTCAATATGCATAACTGTTGAATTTCCATGGCAGAGGGTGAAACTGGGCTATCCTTAAGAGCTCCTGTAACCCAATTCATTCCACAGTTCTGTGATTCCATGGAAGAGTTTAAGAGACTATGACCATTCTCTGCCACTGCTTGCTTTATTTTTCCAGACTACAGTGGACTGGAATCTCAAAAGAAAGGAATAACAGGAGGCAATACCAAGTCAGTGATATTTTTGAGGGAGTTCTAGGTTTGGAAAGGTTAATATGGCTACTGGATACTGCCTACAACCACAGGGAAATAGTAAGGAAGGAGGAAAAGGGTCTACAATATGGGTGTTCTCATGTCCCTAATAGCAGTAAAATATATTGGAAAATTGCTCCCAGATAGGTGGGAGAAAACATCTTATCATCAGAGACTTGAAGAGCCCAGACTTATCAAAAAGAAAATGAAGACACAGCAGCACTACTTTTTCAAGGAGAAACTACCCTGAACTAACAGGCTGTTCAATCAGGCAGGTAAAGGCATAACAAAATCCAGTGGCTGAAAGCTGGAAGCAGAGAAATTCGAATGAAGAATTAGATACACATTTTAAACTGTGAGGGCAATGTGGAACTGGAACACATTTCCAGGGCAGGGGATGGAGTTTCCAACATTTAGTGCCTCTAGATCAGGTGTAGATAAACTTATTTAGGAACTTTAATCAAGACACTAAACTGAAAACAGGGAGAAATGCTAATGCCTTTCCAAGGGCTTTCATGTAATGAGAGTGGATTAGAAAATGCTTCTTCATGGCATGAAGACCTGTGAATTCTTCCTTCTTATCCCAGTGGGATCCAAACATAAAAGTGGGCTTCAACAACCTTGGTGAGATGAGTAGGACAGAGACAAGGCAGAAGAATTCAGGGGAAAGCAGAAGAATTACTGATGAGGGTCACAGGCACAAGATTTATTCAAAGGATTAGAGTTTTCCTTTCTCTCCATGACTGCATCCTTGTACTCTCCTTGGCAAAACTCTTAGAGGAGAGGATGCTGGTGATCCATCCTCATAAACTAAACAGCTCCAGGAAATATTCCTAAGCATTGAAACTTTATAATCTATATCATTTAACTGTGTGAATGGGAAGCTATTTGTCTCTATCACCTTTGCTCTCACCCAATCCCTTTGGAAATGAGAAAAAGCCAAGTATCCCTGTCAGAAGGTCCTACAGATGGACCTTGTGATCAAGGAGCTGAGAGAATTCAAGAGCATGAATGTAGGCCATCATCTGCCAGCTGGCCTTGGTGATGGAGAATTCAGTTTAGGCATGTTGAATTCACTGGTATGGGCATTATTGTCGTTTCCCTAAGCCAGGCTGGTTATCCAAGAGGATACAAACTGGTGTGAGGTAAATTGCAGTTGACCTCACAGTATGCAGGGAAAGATAAATGGAAAATAAGATCTAGGGATTTGCTTTTGCTTAATATTTCCCCTAGAGCTCTTGAGATAGTTGCTATGCTGGAGTTTTTATCTGTGGATCCACTGAAACAGGAACGTCCCACTTCTTCCACCTGGAAAAAGAAAAGTATGATGGTTGTAAGGCCTTTTCTCAAGGTGACACCGTAGTAAAACCAAGGAGGAAACCCAAGATTCATTTCTTACAAGCCACATTCTCTCTTACTTGGAGTTATCCTCATCTGTGCTCATCCATGTGAGAGAGGGAGGTGATCCACAGGGACTGTTCATG
>JAWWEY010000172.1:109570630-109583130 GCA_035582745.1 Loriotus luctuosus
TTCTCTCTTACTTGGAGTTATCCTCATCTGTGCTCATCCATGTGAGAGAGGGAGGTGATCCACAGGGACTGTTCATGTGAGGTAGGGCCATATTACTCCACTTTCCCTTTGAGAGACTTTCTTCTCTCTTGCCTCCCTTCTCCAAATCAAATCCATTTACTACTTTCAGGCAGGGATAGTGT
This sequence comes from Loriotus luctuosus, assembly GCA_035582745.1. NCBI lineage: Eukaryota > Metazoa > Chordata > Aves > Passeriformes > Thraupidae > Loriotus > Loriotus luctuosus. The sequence continues at coordinate 109,570,813 of JAWWEY010000172.1, forward strand.
CTCCAGTGTCACATTAGACAGAGTTTTCATTGACCAGCAGCCAATATATGAAGCCAGTATATATTGTTTCAATGAGTCTGTCTAAATGACCTCAAGGAATGGATTTCAGGTCATATCATGGACTGGCACTATCCAAACAAGACAGATCAAGACAAGGTTTTTGGCGTGTCAGATGTGGTTTTAATTTAGATTGAGACATGACAACTTGTCAAAGGAATGTCACCACACATTAGTGTTTGTTTTCTTGATAATACAATATTGTGTGTTTCTATCTGAGTGCTTGTATAAAACAAGAACCAACCCTCAACTTTATCTTGAGCCTTTGTTGAAAAGAGAATGCAAAAATGTTTCTTCCAGTGTTCAGAGTTAGACTGACTTACTTGCAATAAATATGAGACTGTCCCATTGTATTTTTGAGTAGAAAACAAGAAAAAATCGATTACTTATTTATCATCTTTCACCTACAGCTATTTGAACCCAAACTTTCCAAATTGTTGTGCAATCAGTGAGCTGTGTAGTCACTCATCATGAGATAATTCTTACTCTTTCTTGTGTAAGGCTTGAAAACAGTAGTTCGATTTAAGACATTCAAAGAAAGAATTGCACATTGGATAAATTTATCCACTTCCCAAAGAATTTGGTGTTTAATGCAAGCTCACTGCAAGCCCCAAATGAGCAGCTACTCAGTCTTCCCTCTCAGATAAGATTCTGAGAACCATTTTGCTGTGTAACAGCCTGCTAAAATGAAATCCCTTCTCCATAACAACACACAGGCTAATTTAAATCATGACCATTCCAAGCTGACTTTCCCAGCTGACCGTGAGATAATGGCTGCAAGAGGCTCGAGAGAGGGACTTTTGACAAGGACATGTGATAGTTCAAGTGGGAATGGTTTCAAACTCTCAGAGGGCAGGGTTAGGTTAGATTTAAGGAAGAAATTCTTTAGTCAGAGTGTGGTGAGGCCCTGGCACAGATTGCCCAGAGAAGCTGTGGCTGTTCTATCTCTGGAGGAGTTCAAGGCCGGTTTGGATGATGCTTGGAGGAACCTGGGATAGTGGGTGCCCCTCCCCATGGCAGGGGGATGGAATTAGATGGTTTTTAAGGTCCCTTCCAAAGCATTCTGTGATTCTATGGCTCTGTGACTCCATGACACACTTGTCTCAGATAAACCATTCTGAGTGCCTTAGAGAGTGTTCCTGCCAGTGCAGAAAAGTGCTGCTTTTTAGCTCAGTTTAGAGAACACTGTTTCTATCTCTGGCGTTCACCAATCTGATCCTCAAAGACTGGCACAGTCTTTCATAAACTAAATCAAATAAAAGAAGAGGTGATAGGCTTTGGAAAATTATTGTGGTGATCCAAGCTGTCGCTGTGACAACACTGGGCTTAGCATCTTGCTCTTCTTTGTGGAGCAGCAACTCAACCTTCATCTGCAATCTCATGTGTCCCACCACGAGACCTGTGTCCACATGTCTCTTCCATAATTTTATATCAACTGCTTGATAGTTGTCCTGTGATTTTTTTGTCACTTTATATGATCTTGCATAATGGATGCATTTGCTCACTGGTCCTTAAAGAGGATAATTGAGAATTTTCCCTGGATCCTTAAAGAGGATAATTGAGAAAAACTCACACTTCAGATGAGGAAGTCCCACTTCCCAGCAATGTCCTACATCCCGCACCTCTTGCTTAAACTGCCACATTTATTTGTACATTTGTCCCAGAAAGTTTCTAGCAGGAGCTGAAGTGATTGGACCTTTCATTAAGAACTTTGTCTGCACCACCACAGAATCACAGAACCATTTAGGCTGGAAAAGAACTCCAAGATAATTGAATCCAACCATTTACCAGTCACTGTCAGGTCCACCACTAAACCAGATTCCATAGCAAGTTCTTTCCATAGTAATATTTTTTAAAAAAATAAAGAAATCTCTGAAGTGACTCAGATCTTTGAGAGATTGATATTTGCTTGAAAAAATCTTGAATGGGGAAAGCAGTTAGTCTAAAAATGAGAAAAGGGAAGAAAGTCAAGGGATTGAAAAGATAGTGTGGTGAGTTTTTGGCCCTTGATGGTTATTGCTGAGTTAAGGATATATTTACCTTTTCCTTCTTCCTGTTGCAGTGAACCTAATTTTGTCATGTTTTTTGGGAATCATCCAAAAATTATTTATGAGATGTGGACTAATAGACTTTGTAGCATTTACATGCAGCCAAAGGGGTGAGCCTGGTTCCACTCTCCTCAGCTGAGGACTCCTCACACTTGACCTCTTCCTTTCCCTACCCTGTTCCCACCTTCCCTTCATCACAGCTTTGCGCAGGAACAGAAAAGCAACCCTGCTTTGCTACCATCTTACCTGTGAATGAGTAAATTGGGAGGTTTCCCTTCATCACTTTAAGTACAGGTTCACTGAAAAATTTATCTCTGACCACAGGCCAGGGTTGCAGCCTCCCAAATGGGAGAAACCATTCTCTAATTTGAATTTGTCAGAGCAGAGCAGTCTGGTTGCTTTTATAGCTGGGGAGGACAAAGTAATGATTTTTTATTTTTCTTTTACTATAACCAGGCAAATATATTAAATAAAATTGGGTTTCTCAAACAGTGGCTGTGAATGAGTTTTTCTGTGCTGTTACAGGAGTTGGAATTGTCAAGCATTAACTCAAAGCTAATATTTTGAAGCAGAAGGTGTTTCAAAATGAGTTGTATTGCTTGAAGGTCAAACTTAACCCCCTGAGATTTAATTTCCCTTTTTCTTTTTCTTTCTCTTTTTCTTTTTCTTTTTCTTTTTCTTTTTCCTTTTTCTTTTCTTTTTTTCACATTCGTTGTTTGCTTTTCCTTTGCTTTTCCTTTTTTTCTTTTCCCTTTCACTTTTCCTTTTTTTGTTTCCCTCTTCTTTTATTTATCCTTATTCTCTGCTTTTAAAAATCCTCTGTAAGTATTCAAAAAACATGTGGATGTGACACTTGTGGACACAGTTCAGTGTGGGCTTGACAGTGCTGAGTTAATGGTTGGACTCAATGATCTTTGAGGTCTTTTCCAACCTTAATGATTCTATGCTTGAATTCTTTTTAAAGGAGCATAAATAACACCCACAGACCAACACACCTTAAAAATATCTGTGTTTTTATCATTTATGTTGATTAAAACTCTAAGGATGGGATGAATAAATATATATGACATTTTGAAGAAAAATAGAAAAAATTATTCCAAAAAGGTAAGTGGAAGTTTTCAACAATTCCCAACAGTTTTGGAGGTGGGACAGTTACTATTTTATATTTTTCCCCCCCAGCTCAGTTCACCATTTCTTGTCTGAACAGTAAATATGAAAAGTTTCAAAAACCATAATAAAGAAGCTCAGATAGAACCTGGTAGAAGATTGACTACAAACTTTTCCCAATACCTCATGGAAAAATCCAGTTTGATGAAGCCTGTGTGCTTATAAGCCATCCTCACTTACAAACCACAGCAATGATGGAAGTATTTATAAGACTTAAAAGAAAACAAACCCAAAAACTCCACAAAAAAACTCCAAACCAATCAACCAACAAAAAATCCAAAAAATATATTTTTTCTTAGGTATTGCTCTTTATGTTCAAGTTGATTGTAATGAATAGCTTAAGCATTTGCTAACTTGAATAATATGAGAAGTTGCACTGATAGGTCACAAAGCCAACACTTGTGACACACGCTCCTGGACAGAGACTACTTCTAGCAAGGGCAAATCTGATTTTGATAGAAAGAAAGAGGTAATTTTACAGCAACAACAAAAAAAAGTGAGTTGAAGAAATTGAGCATTGGTCTAAGATGTTGTTTTATGTGACTGCTCTAGGAAGCGAGACTGTGGTAAAACATTTCAAAGGAAAAAAAATCAAATTAAGAAATAAGAGTCTTCAAATATGCAGGAAATTCTGTTTTGCTTACTGAGAATGAGTGATTAAAATATTTGACTAAGTAATTTTAAATGATTGAAATGTGATTTTGATGTGATGAAATAATTTATGTGATTTTCTTTGCTATGACAACATTTTGCCCTTACTGCTTGAATTTTTACCGTACAGGAGAGTCAGAAGGATATATTAGTTAAAATTTGTAAAAGCTCTATGTAAGTGTGATTAACACACTCTCATTTGAGGAAATACACTACTGTTGTCTATTCTGACTATTTTCTAAAATCTCTTTAGAGAAATCAAAATTAAAATTATGATTAAAAGAGAGTTCTATGGATGACTTATCTGTTATGATGGGAGTCCATCCAATTTGCTTCTGTATGATCACCAAATATGTGTTTGGTTTTTGAAATGGATTGTTTATTAAAATGACAATTATTTTTTTGTCACAATTAGATTCTATATGGCTAAAGACAGTAAAAAAATGATGTGCACAATGAACATTTCTTGTTTCAAAAGGTACCAAAAGGAAACTGTTCATACCAAGAAATGTGTCATACAGACTATTTCACCTCCAGTGTTTGTGATTAGGGTTCTAATGCTGTACTGCTTTTAAGCGTGACAATTGCATTTTTACATTGGAGTGACTTTAGTCAATGAGGAGAAAAATAAAAAAAACCAAAAAACAACAAACCACCAGCAAAATAACCTGATTATTTAACAAGAGAAAAATGAAAATAATCAGTTCCATCTCCAGAAAGAAAAAAGGTAAACAGGCAAACACAGCCTTCCACTGGAAATGCAAGCTTTTGTCATTATTATTTTTAAATAACAAAAATAGCAAAACATTTCTTTCTTCATCATAAAAAACTGACTTTGATCCCCAGCACAGTCATTGAGTGGAAAATTGAACTACACTATAATTGCTTTCCCTGTGACCGATAAAGTGGTGTAACAAATTTTGTGTTTGAATGATAAAATCAGCAATTGGCCCCCAGCAATTCCTTCGACCATTCCTCCAAGGACACCAGCATCCCATCAGGCTCCAGGGCTAGAGCAAAGGCTGAAGAACTGTAAACCTACTCCAAGTCGTTGTTGCTGCTGGAGATTCACTTTCTCTGATGCTGCTTTTTAAATTTTTTTTTCTAATTTTTAAATAGAATGCTATCTGAAACGTTTTTATGTATTTATTTGCTTGATTTCAAAATGATTGGGCTCAGTACTTCTAGATCACCTAAGAAAATATAAATAAAATCAAAGAATCAGATGAAAGCTTATTGCAGCTATATAAACTAAAACTATCCCAAATAAAATATATTTTACTCCAGAGTAAAATCTGGTTAGAAGAAGAAAATTGCTTTCCTCATAAGTACAGATAAGTCTCACAGCTTGTAGATGCAGAAAACATGTAAGAAAAATTTCCTCCCAAGGAAGGCAGGAGGGTTATACTTTAAGGTCATTATGATGAGGTTTTAAGGTAAGAAGTAAATCTTTATCTCTTAACCACTGAAGTTGCAATTAAAGGAGTCAGAAACAAATGGAAAATTTAGATGGAAAGAAATATATTTAACTCTATTTATTTGTGAGTTTATTTAAAGAAAAAGAAATGAGAACTGAGTGCTATTTTAATTTACACTTTAAGCTGATTATAGACTTAGAAACCTCACATTAGTTCCCTATTTTAAAAGTTATTCCTTTTTGTTTACTTTTCTTACACGGCAAATAGGATTTTTAGTGGAAATCTCGAAAGGCGCCTTTACCTTCTCTCTCAGAAATTCCCAGGAGCTCTACCCCAGGTGCTGTTTTACTGGGTAGCACCCAACAACCTCTGCAGGTGTGGGTGTCCTGGAATGAATAAATTTAACTCTCCTGGCAGTCACCCTAATTTACAATCACCCACCCTCTTGCAACTGTGTGAGTAGATGGGAATGAATAAATTATTCCCTTTCTCCCTCCCTCCATGGGTTTTAGAGATATTTTTATACCTCCTGCTATTTTCATACCTTCTACGTTACCCATCCCTAACAGAAGTGCCAGGTTGCTACCTCAGCTGAACTAAGGTGTAGAGGTGAGTGCTCAGCTGGTGGAAACTGTCACTTTTTCTTGTTTCCTTGGTGACAACAGAGATGCAATATCCCTTTCCTCATTTGCCTCAGTTTAGGTCATACACTGGATTATTTTGCATTCCTACTGTTAAGATAAAATAATGATCAGGAAGCCACCTTGAGATTTAATGTGAGATGTCTTCACTTTGAAATACAGAAATTAATGCCAACAATTAATGCAAATTAATGCAAACAATGCACATGACTAATGTCATGTCCTGCTGTCTTTATGCCCCTTGTTGTCATTTCACTGATATGGTTTACAGCATGACATAAAAATAATTTTAATGGTAGAACTGGTGGAAGGCAGGAGAGTAGATGGCAATGGGAGAAACATGGGAATGAGCAATCAGTTTCAGGATCTGAGACTGGATTGCTGTAAAAAGGAAAAAAAAAAGCACAAAAAATTAGAATATTCTGTAGTCTTAGTCAGATCATAAATATGAGTTTTGAAAGGATTCAAATTGAAATTCTGACTATATCCATAATAGCTAATCAAATAGTTAGGAACTGTGGGCATAGAGACCAAACATTGTAATTGTCCAGGTGTGATGTCTGGATGATATCCTGACACAGTCTGGGACTTGGCACAGTCCAGAGACCATTCCCAATAGGTATTTTGGATGCAGCCACCCAGTTTTGGAGATCCAGTTTAATACTATGGACATAGTCCATCCTACACCACCTGGCTCAGTGTGAAAGAAACCTGGCACTGCTTAATATATTAATATGGAACTAGTTGTTCCCCACATTTATTAATACAGAAATAATTGTGGTTCCACATCACCTGCGCAGGCAGAGTGTAAGAGGGAGCCTCCCTCTTTATCTAAAGCAGATCTGCTGGGGTCTGTGAAGGCTGGCTCTGTTGTACAGAGTGTGTTTGGCTGACCATCAAGCCACATCCATGAAATTTTAAAGGTCTTTGGAAAAAAACATTGTTTAAAATCAGATTATTTCACTGATCCAGGGTTAGATTTCCACCCTTCCAACAGCTGATGTGACAAGGCAAAAGGGGTGTTAATCATCAGGGAGAGACTGCAATGAATATCCATCAAAGGGATCTGGGAGTGGAAATGTCTTGAACTGGCTCTGGTGGGGTGGGATTTGCCCTGTGGAGATGTGAGTGCAGGCATGTGGAGCCAAGCCCCTGCTCCCTGCCTTGCCCTCCATGGATGTGGAGCATCCATGTGCTGCTGTTGTATGTCCTGTGGTCCTCCCTGGTGCTCAGTGACAGCTGGGCAGGCAGAGACACCAGAAATACATAGATCCATTCTGCACACCTTCTGCCATGTCTTTCTCCCCATACGGAAGACAAAATGTTCACCTGTCACACATATCCACTTCTTAAACCTTGTGTCAACAACAAGGAAGGGTCATAAAACAAGATATTTGTCACCTGGTAGAATCCTTTGAATCACTTAGCTTTCTTTGTTGGTGTTCCCTTTTCCCACTACCTCATTATAGTCTTCTGACTCAAGGAGCGCATCAAAAAGTGGGTAGCATGTCCTGTGGACCAGAGGAAACTGAGGAATTATGGAACAGGAGGAGGTTCGTGGCACCACAGCCATAAATGGTTCACACATTGAGATTTTGAAGAAAAATTCTGCATCCTGCCCTGCACACGTAGATCAGCAATTCCACCTTTGCCTGCTTATAAGGGGAACACAGGGAAGAAATGGCCAATGTAAATCTCTGGTATCAATAGTGATGTCCATTTTTGTCTTTATCTAATGGTTTTGTGAAATCAATAATAAAACCAGATACCACTGTGTACTGGTATGCTGGAAACCAATGCCAGCACTCTAAAGCTGGCCATGTGGGCTGCCCTATAGAAATACTTGCTCCTCTGAATGGATTTGAGACACAAAATTACGTGGGATCAGCCCAGCTGGGTGTCCCTATGGGGAAGCACAGCCCATAGAGAGCCACATTCCATGTGAAAGGCTCTTCTGTGACCTCTGGAAAGCTGAAGTTCAATGGAATGTCACAGGTTGATCCAAGCAGGCTCCTGCTGCTGCTTTGTGAGGTAGGACAGAGAGAGTCCATCTTTAAGAGTGACAGTGACATTGACCCAATGTCTTTTGGGCAAGATGGATGCAGTCTGCGCCAGCCACTTCCACAGCCTGATTCAATTCCTGACTGCTTTGGGCAGTCCTGATCTGAACTGTTGCAAGCACAATTAGATGGAATCAGAAAACACTGCAGGTGTTAAGTTTGCAGAGCAGGCTTGTACAAAAAACACATTGGAGGATTTTATGTATTGATTAAGTGGAGTAATATTAATATATCTTTTGCCTCCAGTCAGTTTCCCTCTCTTCAGAACATCCCCAATTGGGAACCAAGATATTTTCCCTTATTCCAGCTGAATAATAATGCCATAAACTTTGGTGTTGCTGTTTGACCTGTGCCTCTTCTTTCTCCCATATTTTATTTTATTTTATTTATTTTGTTTTATCTAGTTCTCCAGGGATAACAATTTCACTGGTTTCTTTCCATCCTCCCTCTCACGTGTCCTCCCATCCCACCACTGACGCAGTGACTGATGGTAGGCAGCTCTGTCTCCCTTGACCTCGTCAACATCAGAAAGCATTTTCAAATCTCAGTCATCTCTGACAGCCTTTGAGCAGAGAAATGAGACAGTCTCCCTGACACAAAGGCTTCTGGCCTGGGGTAAAAAAACTCCTTTTGAAACAACAACAACAAAAAAAATTCCCTCAGAACACTCCACGCACCACACAGTTTTCCATTCATCTTGCTCTGCAGCCCCTCTACACTGTATTAGTTTTCAGGGATTACAGTTTTTCTATTTATTGTTGGCCAACCACCACACCTAAGATACTTTGCTGTTCTATTTTGCAATTTTGCAGGAAAGAAAGGCACCATTTATTACACAGAGCAATTGTAATGCCTGGCTCTGTGTTGGTAATTGGCCCTAGGGCTAGTTTCAAAGGTTTTTTCTGCACACAGAGGCTGCTATAAGCATATCCTGAAGAAGCATGGGATGTTTTTCTAGAGTAGAATATGTAGATTTCTTTTAGATGGAGGAAATGAAGCACAGGAAGGGTTGTGAACTGGTCAAATCTCCTCTTTCCAGCCAACTATTTTTGTTTTGTAAGATCATGTGAAGTACAAGCCTCTTGTAAACATATTAACTCTCCAGCACCTTAGGACAATACCTACAGTCAAGTTAATGTCCTACTTTTCCACTTTGCACTCACTCTAATGGAAAGATACTTGCCTGGATGCAAAATTCATCACTTAGCATTCCAAAATATACCCCTATGAATTTCATTGTTATTGATGCCTGGCTTCATAGAGATGGAAATTATGGGCACACCAGCGGGGAGGGGAAGGCAAGTGAATGTATTGAGTCCCTCAACACTGGCTGAGATGGGACAGCTCAGTTGTTGATTCCCACAGCCCACAGCCTCCTGCAGTAATGTGGAACTATTGTTCCATGCTTTTTATAAAAACAGACACGTTTGCTGGGGTTTTGCATCTTGCTACATTGAAGGGACAGATGTTTTTGCTCGTAATGTGAAAGAATTTCCTTCTATTCTTCTCAACAGTGCTCCATGAAGATTTGTGCTGCTTCTCAGACCTTCTGCCGAGCTGTCTCCACTCACAAATACACCCTGGCTTTGCATTTGAAGAGTTTAGGCAGTCATCAGCTCCACAGTGCAGCCCAAATTGAAGGGGAGATCTGAATATTTCACAGTAAGAGAGCAACTCCTTGATGTTCTTTCTGCTGCACCAATTGTTTATGACAAGAGCACCAAGGGAAAATACCGTGATCCTGATTCCTTATGTTTTCATCGTGTTGGGCTCAGATCTGTTCTGATAAGACCAACAGCAGTATTTGACTCCATTCTTAATCCAGTCAGACTGCTGGGGAGCAAACCCAGGGGGCTGAAGCACAGGTAAAGCTCTTCTGGCACGGCGGGGCACGCGGCAGAGCTGAGCTGCTGCGCCACTTGTGAGGAGTGCAAGGGCTGGCTCTAATCCCCAGCTGTGACTTGTGATTTCTTTCTCTTTAAGGGCTGCAGGCCCTTCAAATTTGGGTGAATAGCTACAGATAAATGTCCAGAAAGACTCACCCTCCTCAAGAATGTGCACGTCTTTATTGGAAAAGAAGGAATTCTTGCTAAGGGAAGAATTGGAAAGTCCTACTCAAAATGAACTGGGAAATTTGTGTGACAGATAGGACCAATCAGAATTCTCTTGTCGATATTTCTGTTTTTCACTATGGAATAATAAATAATAATTATTACAAAGTCCCCCCTGGTATTTTGGGTTTTTTTTTTATTCTTCTCCCTCTTCCCATTTATCATAAAGGAAGATTATCAATATTTATGGATCTTGTACTTTTAATTGCAAGTTTGGGTTTTGATTTATAAAGCTGGATCAACCTTTATTTCTGTAACTGTTTTAATAGAACATTAAGTACCAAGATTTCTAGATAAATGCTTGTAAAATAGAAATAAAATAAATAAAGAGTTGTTCAACTGCAATAGCAAGATTTTCACATTTTCAAAATTTTATCTAATAGAGAAATGAAAGCTTAGCTTAATGCAAAACACTATGAGATTTTTTTCTTGTCTAAAGTAGAAAAAATAATAAAAAGGAAGGAGGGAGAAAGAAAATTCTCAAAGTTTGAAAGGGACAGTTTTTATTACATCCGGCTTTTGTTAATCAGCAAAATATATTTTCTATAGAAAATGTGATTTATTTTACCAACCAAAGCCTCAAGAAAAAGACAAGGTCTTCTAACAATTCCAAAGATTTAGTTTTAGGACAAACCTTTGGGCATACAAACTCATCTTTATATTTTCATTGACAACTTTCCTCTTCTCTCTGGAATTCTGATAGCAAAGAAAATTCCAGTGGCCAAACAACCAGAAGTTACTTGTCAGGTATTTACAACTCCACATTTTCATCATTCCTTGATGAGAAGATTGTTTGCTTATTTAATTTTTCAGTTTTTCTCCTTTCACTACTTAAAAGAAAGCCAGTGAATGCCTCAAGACAAATTTCAGCAGGTATTCAATGTCTTTATTTCCATGGTTTTTCCAAGGATCATTGTTTTGGATGAGAACTTCTATGTTTTGTCGTAGCTTCAACGAAGAATGGTAGGCACACTGGTTCTTCAACATGAGTAATGAATATCTTAATTGAACAGAGTTTATTATATGCTCAGGGAGTCTATCAAAATGGTATCCAATCTGGAATTCCTACAAACCTATTATCTGATTAAAAAAAAGAAAAGTAAAAAGTAAAAAAAATTGTAGGTATCTGATTCCACGTCCTATTCCTGGAAATGTTCAAGGTCAGGTTGGATGGGGCTTGGAGCAACCTGGTTTAGTGGAAGGTGTCCATGGCAAGGGCTTGGAATGGGATGATCCTTAAGGTCCTTTCCCATTCAAACCACTCCATGATGTTATCATAGCCCATCAAAAACTGGCCTTGCAATAGGTGAATCAAATATTTTTAATTGAAGATGTTCTAAGGAAGGATTCCCTCCTTCTCCCCACATTCCTCTTGCTTAGGCAGTTCTCAATCAACTGATGCAGTTATTAAAATTTTGGGCTGGATTGGTGGCTGTTGTTATTTAGAGAGTTAACTCCCTCCCTCAGCAGGAGTCACCTATATGCAAGGTTATCTGCCTAAGCCACAGATGACAGCAAATAGCATTAAGCTAGAGCTGATTTCCTCTTTCCTTCATGTTTCTACTCATTGAAGAATTTTTACTCTGGGGGAAAAGAAAAAAGGCAAACACATGGTCCTTTTCTAACAGTCTAGGCAAAGAAGCCAATGCAGAACAGCAACTAGCGGATGATTTATTGATCAAACTTCATTCTCTGAGCAGTATTTAGCATCCATGCACTAATAAAAAGAAACAGACAGCTCTGCTGGCTCCTCAAATCCTGGCACTTGCTGTTAATTCCTCTGAATACATTACCTGAATCAAACACATAAGGCTGCTCTTGGCTTTGTCCCATTTTGAGCCCCAAGGTATGATTTCCATGGACCAGCACTGAAAAATACCTAAATATTTCTCCCTACTACCGTCTCTCCAGCCACTCCCAGCAGTTGAATCACAGTGTCTTGACTGTATTAGGCTCCAGGGGGTAAGCTTGTTTAGTAATAGCCCTGACCTTTTCCTAGTGTTGTCATTCCAAATGACATTTATGGCATAAACAAGCAGTGACACAAAACTGACAGGCCAAGTTGCCATCTGAGAGAAGAATCAGAAAACAGAAAGAAAAAGCCTTGTAAAAGCACTACCTAAATTAAAACAAAACAAAACAAAACAAAATCTCCCTTCAAGTTC
>JAWWEY010000172.1:109588130-109640376 GCA_035582745.1 Loriotus luctuosus
ATCACTGCACTCTCTTCACTCCTGTGGTATTTACAACCCTGACCCCAGCAAGTGCTTCACAGCCCAGAAGCGCAAAAAATGGAAACAGGTATTTAAAAGTTTTCCAGACTCTGTTGCTCTTCAGTACCTAAACAGGTGACTAGAAGAGCAAAGAAATGAATGGATTAGAAATCCAGCCACAAAATTTCTTCCCACCTGATAAAGCTACCAGTAACTTTTGCAGTACCTGTAATATAAAGAATGGGTAGTTGTCATTCTTTATTCATGTTGACAAAGCTTCTCCAGTTGATGTAAAGAATCAGAAATCACAGCTGTTTGATATCCTGAGAGAGATTTGTAAGGAATATTTGCCACCAAACACCAAAAGGGATAACTATGCTAAAATAAATTAAAGTGCCTTAGTATTGGCATTGGTATCTGGGAGGTGTTGATTGAATGTCTCTCTTGGAGTAGCTCTGATCCAGTGAAATTTCATAGGGGCATAATCTTCTCTCCATTGCCAAAAAGGCAAATGTTGTACGTTTTCATCTGGTATAAATCTTGACAAACACCATGGAAATCAATGGAGATAATCCTGATTTAGGCCAATTGCTGAAAGCAGAAGGTGGCCCCATCTGTAGATACTAAAAGTAGCTTTGATTTTTTCCTCATGGCCAATGATGTCCAGCATCCCCTAGGGATTCTTAATCACAATGGCAGTGTGTTACCTTACAACTAATCAGTTCCCCATGAATCCTGGAAACATATTAATTTGACTCGTCTTTCAAGCACCATGAGGCCAGAATGGTGTCTTGCACTGTTATGAAGGAAAAGAACACGTACAGCAGTAAGGAATGAACAGAAGGAGCTGAAACCTGCAAACACAAATTGACACAAATAATCATGACCCCTTTGTATATAGGTTATTGATTATACCAGGAGCTGTATGAAAATGGCAAAAGCAGTTTTTACTATCACTATAACTACAGTTCATTCCAATCCCAAACTACTAATGAGCTTTAAAAAAAGGTTCAGTAAAAGTTTCAATGAAGAGAAATTTTGGGAGAGCAATGCTTTTCATGTTAGAAATTCTCAGGCAGTCATGTTTGTTCATTCACGAACATGGTTATTCATCATTTGCTATCTTAGCTGCTTATGTCGCCACACACCAGCTTAGAAGTTTAATATCAAATCTGAAGCTTGAACCCTAGAAGAGAAACAGAGTAGTTTGCAGTTTGAGTTCTGTCCTCACAGTTAAGAAGGATAAGATCTTCTTGGAGTAATTTATCATAAGACCACAGGTATTTTTTAAGTAAAAATGGGCATGGGAACTTAAGGATCCCTTAGGAAGGCATCTTACTATCTCTGTGCAGCTGTGTGCCAGTTTTTAGCCCCATTTTCCCTTTTCAATATGTGTTAGCTGGTATTTTCTTAGTTGATAAGGTGAATATGAGACTCACTTCAGCTAGATCTGGACTCCTAAAGGTGTTTCATATAAGCTGCTCTTAGACTACCTTTATTTGAAAAGCATATGTACAGACCAACTTCTCCCATTTTAAGCAAGATAAGAAGTTTTTTGATGGAGTTTAGCTGGAGAAAAAAGCAGACTAGTTCATGTACTTCTAGATGGTAATAACTACATGAGATCAATTCCAGTTATGTGTTTACCACCATGGAATGCTGATCTCACCAGGAGCCTGGAAGTGTGATTGCAATGTAATTTACTTCCTAGCACAAACATTGTTTTGCTTTTCATGTTCAAAAAGTTTGAATTTTCTAAATAATGAAACCATTTCTGATGTGAAAAACAGTTTTTAAATTCTTTGTGTAATCTGTAAGAATAAATCCAGACAGTTATAAATAGATTCTGTTGCATAGCAAGGTCTTTGCAGATCAAGTTGACATCAAACTTATATTTTTCCCTCTGGTAAAGCTGATTCAAAGCGTAACAAAGATATATGAGGCCAAACCACCAGCTGAGGCAAAGGGGCTCAATTGTTTAAAGTGAAGAAGTTAAGTTGATTTGCACCACCTAAGGTTTAGACTCTTGTGGTATAATATTGTTTGATTCTTCTCTTCTATGGTTCATAGGAAAAATAAAGTGACGTCAAAATTAATAACTGTAAATGGTTTTGCATTTGATCATCTTTGTGCTTCATTATAATTACAGAGTCAAGACTAACAATAGTTTCTCTATAATTTCTTTATTGGCATGCAAAGTTTGCACAGTAAATATTTCTTCTCATCACATTTTTTCCCCTTTTCCAACAAGCTCTCAAAGCAACCATTCCAAACTAAATAGCAATTGAACTGGACTCTTATGTTGCTGTACATACTAATTCTGCTCCCAGCTATTTTTTTTTTTAAGCATGAAATTCCCAGATTACAAAGCCTGCTGCATCATGTGAACTCATCTTTGAAATAAGTCCTAACTGTAGATTTCAAAGCTCAAACTGACTTGAAACTGCACTTCCTCATCAAAGATAAATGTTTAGGGCTAGTGTTCTTGTTTGATCCAAGAAATAAGTCCTAGGTCTCAGTCTTCTAGAGTAAAATCTTGATTTAATTCAAGCCAGTAGCAAAACTCCTGTTGTTTGTTAACAAAGTCAGGACTCCAGCACCAGATTTCAGCTCCCTGAAGTTCAGGTGCAGAGGGAGTTCTGAATCCACATTCTGAATTCTGATTGCTGTGTTTGTCAAAAAAAAAAAAAAAAAACAAACCCAAAAAAAAAACCAAAAAAGAATAAAGCAGGTTCATAAGAAGCACTTTTCAAAGCAAGGCTTACACAACCTTTGGTGCCAAATTATTTGTCTGAAACTTGGAATTTCAGAACTGGAAAGAGCCCTGTTGAATCTAAGAGGCTTTGGATTCGATCCTGTTACCACAGGACTACAAATCGCAAAAGAAAATTAATCCTACATAACACATTCTGTTCCATAATTTAGACCATCATTTTGCAGCTTTAATTTCATAATTTTTTTTAGTATAGTTTCCTGTGTGTATAAGCAACTTCTTTTTGGAAACAGGGATGCTTTTGATAATTATTTCCACAAAGAATTCTTTCTTTTTGTCTTGCAGATATAGAGTTCCTGAAAACACAACAGGCAAGGCAAGGAAAAGATATTAAACTATTACAGACTGGACAGGGTTATAGGTCATCCTACAAAATATCACCTTCTATATAGAAGAAATCTTCAGAGAACAGAATAAAACTGCACAAGATAGTGTTTGGAGCTGGAGACCTGTGTGTCCCAAGTGAAATTGCTTCTTCAGTTACTCAGCTGAATGGTGGACTCAAATTAAAAAGAGTTTAACAATTGCAGGAGTTACCTGTAAGGTAAGGATTATGATTTTTGATGTAGTTTCCATGACAAAGTGAGAACTGTGTGCCCCAACTCCAGAATCTGAATGAATTGGGCCAGTTTTGTCAATAATCACAAAACTTGGGAAGAGGAGAGCAAACACCTTGAATCTAGACTAGATGAGCTTTGGGGGTTCCTTCCATCTCAGGACAGTCTCTGATCCTCTTTAGTCTAAAATATAAACTCTCACTGAAGCATGGGAAATGCTATAAAGCATTTGGAGTTGGGATAAAATCATGCTCTGCAGGCATTTAGATACAACAGACATGTAGAAATCTTTACTGTTTTTAAGGGTTTCTTTTCTTATTTTCATCTTATGCTGTGATTTTATTTTGTGTTAAAATAAGCAACAAATTTCTTCTAAGGGCATTGCTTTTGGACCAGTCATCTTTTAGATGATAAACTCAAACTCAATGGCTACAATTTCAATGGATGCATTAGCTGAGGTAATTCTTTGTCTTTCTGTTTAAATCAAGTGGGACCAATCTCCTTTTAGATTTGTCTGCCTTTTTCTCAGGACAACCTTCTGCAGATGGTACTAAAATGATTGAATGTTAGACACCTAAGCCAAGAAAAATTAAATCCCAATCCAAAATACTCTAACTTGAGTCAGAGATAAGTACTGCTCCCTTCCCCATATCAGCTTCAATAAATATGGAAGAATTTGCTCCTTCTCAAAGCAAGGAAAGCTTTGAATCACATGTCAGGAATCATACATGAATTACTGCTTGAATCTGGGAGGAGGGAAATTTGGAGAAACACAGGCATGAATTGGTGTCCATGGAGAGTCCTTGGTGGATAAAGGCTGCATCTTTTTTGGTGATCAATAAGCAATAACAGTTTTCTCTCAGGTGTTCTTTAAAACCGTGTTTTCATGGCCATGTTCACTCATTTTCTCTTCCTTTTGCTAGTGTGGATAAGGACCAGATTGCATTTCTCCTGTGTTACATTTGTGCAGCCTCAATCTCTATATTAACTGAGTCCTTTCCCTTAAAATCCTGTATGACACCATGGTAGAAATTAAGGAATAACATAAACAAAAAAACCCATGAAATTTCTGTGTCCAAGTTGGATTCTCTTCTGTCTATGAGGATAAAACTACAGATATAAAGATTTGCAAAGTTTGGCCACTATATATAGATAGATATTTATAACATCCAGAAAAACAGGATTTTAATGTAAATATCTCTTAATGCAGATGGTTACATTGCCCTTGACTTCACATATAATCAATATAATTTGACAGGTATATTTAGGTCCTATTCCATTCTAAGATAAAGCACTAAAGATAAAAGAACCAGACCTAAAGACAACTATTTATTTTAATTCAATAATAAGAGAGATCAGGGTGAATTTAGGCTTCGTACGAAGACCATCATATCTTCATTTGACCAGAAAAATTCCACTTTTCTCTTTAGAAGAATATTTCTATTCATCTAAAGTTTAAGTTTTGGAAACACCTCTTCCAAAGAATAGTAGGAGTTAAACTCCTAAATGGATTTAACAAAGGAATTGAAAATTTTATGAATAACATAATATCAAAAGTCATGCAGCAGAAAGCATATAATCTCAATGGTCTTTCATAAAAATATTCATAAATCATCAACAGATGTATAAGAATAACTTTACTAAAGCATTCTGCCATTGATTTATTTTTCCTTTATGTATCTTTTGAAGAGTTTTAGCACAGCTGAAAACTGTGTCTCTTTCTTTTGGATCAGCCCTATTTAGAACATACAAAGGTTCAAGTTGCAGTTTGATAATAGTTTGAGATAACACATTTTAAGTTGAGAATGCTCTTGGAAATTCTGCGTGAAACCCAGCTATTCTAGACTGGGAATTAGGAAACCATTTTTTTTCAGAGTGCATTATTGCTTAGAATGTGGAGTCCAAGGGCTAAACAAACTTAAAACTTCACAATGAAATGAAATTAAAAGCATAGTCCCACCAGGTTTCAAATCAAGATCATGGGAATTCATGTGTTCTGGATAACTTCCATGAACTGTTATGTCTTTAATAATGACTCGTTTCAAAGATGGGCCCAGAATGGTTCAAAATAGCCCTCCCCACAACAACAACAACAACAACAATAGAAACAAACAAAAAACCCCAACAAAAAATACACCATCAAAAAATCCAACCAGTGAGCCAGAAAAAACTGCCCAAAAAACTCCAACAAAAAACGTCTTTTTAATTTTTATTTTACTTAGAAGTGGTAGCAGTTCTGAAATATTTGGGGAAAGACAGATAAACTTCATTAAAACATTAAGAAACTTTAAGCTGGAGTTGTATGTTTTGGGGCTTAGAGCATCACATTAATTTTGGATGAGGTAACAAGAAAACTTCCCCTTCCAGTTTTCAGAATGAAGGCATTTGTTCAGTTGGACGACAAGAGGACTAAGGTTAACATTTGTTCTGGAAAACACCTTGTTAAACATCAACAACAATGGACAAAAATTTAATCTCTTTATTTTGTTCATATATTTTTTAAATATTGAGAAAAAAAGTAGAACATAAGTAGTTAAAAGACCTAAACTCACTAGACAGAGGAAATATTTTTATTTTTTCAAAGTTTTCTCATATTAGAATCATGGAATGATAAAATATCCTGCGTGCAGAGGGACCCAGAAGGATGATCAAGTAATGAGAACTCACATATTAGTGCTATTATTGCTAGCACTAACAATAATAGCAATAAAGACAAAACAAAATTCCAAATTTCATAGAACTGTGATCATGTAATCCATGATCCATCCTATGTAGGGGCTATGCATGCAGTTCCTCTGTGTGAGAGTTTCTACCAGATTCAGAAAATCAATTCATAGGAGAGATGTAAATTGACAAAGTTGATGTTAACTTTACTCATGCAATGCAACCTTGGTGTGGAAAAGGGCAGTGAGGTCAGAGATAAGTGAGTGCTCAGCAACAAGATCTCAAAAGCTGTTTGCATCCTGGTCTTGGATCTATGTGAAAGACAGTCATGAATGTGTGAGTCATCTTTTGCACTGGACTAAATCACTGGGACTTGATGGGCTAACACCTGGGTGTAGTCCCTGGTCTTGGTCAAGATCCAAGAACAGAGAAAAATACTTTTGCTGAAATTATTCCATAAGAGACTTTGATTCACACAGAAATAAAATATAACATGTAAAAACCAAATAAATATTTTATTATTGACATCTCTAGACATCATTGGATAAAGGACACTGCATCAACTCAAAATAAAGTTTGTGCTGTCACTAAAATTTCTCCCACACAATTTGTATGAGCAAGAAATGAAAACGTAAGTGAACAGGTATGGGGGTTATTTTGAAAATATCTAAATTTATGTATTGATACCATGCTAGATCTTACTTATAGACTCACATGTGCAGCTGTAAATAGACATGAGTGGGTGTGTTGTTGACTACAGATGGAATAACTTAAAAACATCCAAGGTAATTTTATTTTAAAAAACAGTAAAAAAATAAAATCACTTGCATTCCTGGTCCCAGCCTGAAGCACATTTTTACAGCTGAAAATAGGGGCTTATAATAAAAATGCTGACACAACCTTAACTATCGAGGTGCTAGCAGGCAATGCTGTAATAAATAATGTGGGAAATATTTTACACTTCAAGGCAATTACATGTTCAGCCATCTTTAGGGTTTCTGGGCCATGAAGGGTAGGGATTAGGTGTACTTGACAAGTGTAAAAGACCCATGACTCATGACTGCTGGAAGGCACAAATGAATTACAAAAGCTGAGGGAAAGCTTTTGTAATCAGTAAGCATAGGTAAAATATTTTTTATTTGGGGATAGATCAGGTAGATCTTTACATCAGGTAGATGTAAAGACACACACTAGATTTCATTCAGTGTGTTTTTTCAAGATGTGGTAAAAGTTGAGTTAAATCTATTGTTGTAACTCACCTTTATGTATTTTTTGACTCGCATTTGTGCATTTATGCTACACAAATATGATTCTGAAATGGAAGTTCATAGCTGTAGGAGAACAGGACTAAATAGGACCAGTTAGGTCATTGAGTAGATTCTGTTTCAGAAGAGTTGGAGGAGATTTTAGTAGAGTTTAGATTCCCAAAAGCTTTTAACAGCCTTTTCAATATTCACCCACCAGAAATACCCTCAACAGCCTCTTGTACACAAAGTAAAAGACTAATGTTCCAGGTCTGAAAAATACCTGAAGTGGTGAACATAGAAGCATAGAATCATCAGGGTTGGAAAAGACCTCCAAGATCATCAAGACCAAACTTCTTCATTGGTTGGATGCTGCATTCTCTCCAGTCCTGGACTTTGAAAAAAATTTGAGTTTCAATAGGCTGGAAATATTGGAACTGCTGATCAGGGACACCTTCAAAGTGAACATCCAAGTCAGAGGGAGACAGAATCAATTTTTGGTCGTTGGGGAGATGTAGCGCACCATGACCTTTGAGAAATACCTTTGACTTCAGATGTTATTTTCCGGTGAGAAAAAATTACTTTGTGGAGGTACTTTCCTGTTTCTCTCTGCTTGTTGGGAAGGAGATGGAGGCCACACTTCAGGCCTGTACATGCTGATGTTCAGTGGGTGACCCACTCACCAGGTCCCTTGGTTTATCTGAATTGGCCAACTGCAGTAGAGTGATCAAATAATTTTTACGGCATCTCTCAAACAGGATCTGCAGTCTAAATCCCACAGCAAACAATTCTTACCTGTGTAGTCATGAGGGTGGCAAACCCACAAGGAGACCAAACTGTCCTGATCTGTTGCACCTCTACAATCTTCCCAGGTGTCTTAAAATGCTGAATATTATGGATTCCAAGAACCTGGTAGAGGAGTGTGTTTTTTCAGAGCTGTTTGTCTGATGTCTGCTTTTTAGAAACAGACTCAAGAATTTCTCATCCTGAGCAAAACCCAAAACACAGCACCCCCCTCCTGCCCATTTTGCCTCAAACTGGTAACAGATCTTTAAAACTTCTCTGTATCCTAGGCCAAGCAAACCTAAGGTCATGTTTGAGTCCATGAGCTTTCTTTCTTATATATACCACACCAAGTCTGGCAGAATATTAATTTTTCGTGGTTTTCCCCCTCTACTTATCTGTTTCCACTCCCTTATTTCTGATTTTCATCAGTCTTGGCTATAAGGTATGCAGCAGATCATGAGAATCAAACATCAAGCAAGCAAGAGATTTCTAAAAAAAAAAAAGTTTGGCTGTCTTTTCCACAAGAAAAAAAAAAAGTAACAGCCTGTAATTTAGAGTACTCCTACAATGAAGGAGGACCAGGGGTTGGTCTAGCAATTCTGGTCTGTGAAGGTCAACAGAAACTGTGTAAATGAATATAAAGTGTTCAGAATTTTACTCAAGTGTTCAATTCTCTCAAATTTTGTTATTTAGGGAATCCTGCTACTATTCAATAGTTTCGCCTTACTCTTTTTAGCTCCAAGTGATTTAACGCTCCTTCATCCTCACAATAGAACAGCTACAGTGCAAAATGATGAATATTCAACTTCCAGACCAGAACCTGGTATGAATACCAAGATAGATATACACATTTCAGTATATATCAGGGTTGGGTAGCAGCACGATAGCTTAAGACACTTAAAATAACGTGACACCAATTTATTATCATTAGAAATAAAGCCTTCAGAAAAGACCCTAAGCATTATGTTAGCATTGATATGTCAATCCTGTATTTGAAGGATGGCAAGTCTGAATCCCAGCACAGCCTTAATTAACAGAAAATAATTAGCATCATTTTCCCAGCTGTGAATTTGAGAATTTTTTTTTCCAACAGAATCCATTGATTGATAATTAAGGAGGAGTTAGTTGTAATAAAACTCCCAGTATTGCAATTCCTAATTGGCCTTTAAGGACATTTTACAGTTACAGTTACTTTGTTCCAGGCATTTTCTGGCTTTTTTTTTTTAACCAGCTTTAATAAGGAATCCTTTCTCAGCGAGGTAAAAAAGATGTAGATGAATAGAAAAAACCACTGTACTGTTACATTTATGAATTTAAAACCTCTCATATAATACAGTCCATTTGATTTGTTTGGGTAATAATTGGCACTAAGTGAAAGTAAAAAGCTTTGAAGTTTACTTTGAACAACCTAAGATTTATCCAAGCACTTGAGTCTTTGATTAAACTGCATTATCCCAGAGATTTATGTAAATGCTTAACTTGATGAGTAGTGAATGCTCCTGTTGGCTTCAGTGGGATGGAGCATCACATGTATAGTTAAGCAGATATATGTATATCCTTCAAGGAATGCTGCCCTAGGCTGGAAATCTTATAGGAATGGATTCAGCTCAGGACATGTCTGCTTGTTTCATATTTCCAGCCAGTCCACAAATACTGCTCATACAGTGTCCCCCAAGGCACTCAGATTTTAATCCTACAAGTAGAATTGATTTAAAAGCATCCATTTAATGATTTTTGTAATATCTGTACATTGACATAATTTTGAATTATTTTCCTGAGCTATCTGAAAATTTCAGAGTTGGATGAAAACAATCTGAAGCCTTTCAGTGTTTTCTCCATTTCTTTCTTCTACCTCATTTCTGTTTATTTTCCCACTTGCAAAGAAATCTTGAACACCCGACCGAAAAAAAAAAAAGAAAAAAAAGATCATCTTGTAGATCTAAAAACAACAATATAAAAAATATTTTACTTAAATTTCTTTATACACAAAGGTGATTTTTTAGGAACAATATTTTTAAAGAAGTGTCAGAATTTTACATAGCAGAAAATCAAGGTCATCTGAACATACACAAACACAATGCTTCCTAAAAAGTAACTTTCATATTTGAAGCCCAAGTGGAGATCCAAACTGGCCCCTAATGTTGTGAAAGTAGATCTGAATAATTACACTTGGACCTGCACTGGTGTAATTTGTGGCCAGTACACAATGACTTAAGCTTGCTTAATTCAGACAAACAATTAATGCTTCATTAATGGCTGTTACTACTGGCAGAAAAAGAGCCATGTGATAAGGAATTCTGGTGTTGTTTCCACTGATTATTCCTGTCTCTTTCTTGCCCTGAATTTTTTTATATGTCTATGCCAGTGAAAAAACATTTCTGTATGATCAGTGTCCTGACTATGTTTAGAATCCAGATCAGCTCAGTTTCTCCATCTTGGGGATGCAATCAGGTTGCCTTTCTGCCTCTCTGAGGAGGATGTCAGATCACTTTGCTGTGACTGCCTTACATCTTGGCTGGACTAATGCAGCTTTCTCTCTTTGGAGATCATCCAGATAAGATTTACAGTGCTTACAAATTTATTCCAAGTGCATCCGCTGCATTTTGTTAACATGAGCTGGAATGTCCTCCTTCATTTCAGTCACAGAGATCACTGGGATGACTCTCAGTTTGAAGGAACCAGCAGAGCTGGACATTGTTACTGCTTCTGCTCAAGAGCACTTGGTTCTTCCTCTCTCACAGTACATAAGCATCACTTCAACCATCAGAAGCACAAGAATTAGTGAAAATTCATGGGTGTCCTCAGCTGGTACTGGAGCTGCTGGACTGGTTGACATCAGATCAAAGAGGCAAGAATGAATTGGATGGCAAGGGACCTTAAAGAACATCTGCAATCCCTCTACCATCAACAGGGGCCTGTTCAACTGCATCAAATTGCTCCAAGCCACAACCAATCTGGCCTTGAACACTTCCAGGGATGGGGCAGCCACAGCTCTGGGCAACCCAGGCCAGGGCCTTACCACAGAACAATTTTTTTCCCAGTATCCAATCTAATCCTGTTGAATGCCAGTTTGAAGACATTCCTCCTGTCACTGCATCCCCTTGTCAAAAATCCCTCTCAAATAATTCAAAGTGACACCATATAGAGATGTAAAAGCCTCAACCTAGGTTTACAGATTATCTACACATAAAAAATAGGGACGAATATTCCCACCACCTCTACTATTCCCTAAATCTAGAAGGATCATGCCTGTTTGGTTTTGTCTCTTACTGACAGGAATACACTCCTGGAAACAGCAAACCCCACACTCCACATCCCACTTTGGCCAACCTGGAAAGCTGCTGCCACCACAGAGGGAGGGATGAGGGAGCAGAAGGTTGCAGCTCCTGCTTGTAGAGAGGGCTGACACTGGGCCAGCAGTCCCCACCTTCCTTTCCCACATCCCTGGAGGCAGCTGGGTCATCAGCTGAAGGAACTGTTGTGTCTGCATCCTCAGGGATGCCTGGGCTGGGCACACAGCTGGGATAACCCCGCAAATTGTGGGTGATGCTAACAGAGCCTGGCTCTGCTTTGCTGCTAAAGAGAGGGATCTGCAAACATCACACTGGGATTTCTCATGGGTGTTTCAGGAGAGAAGTTATCCCAGTTGACTTCAGCCTTCTAAGAGAGAGCTGGCAGGTCTAAGTTAGTCAAAGAGGGGGCTGAGCATGCTGCAGAGATGTTTGTTGTACCTACTTTAAAGCTATTTTAAGACCAAATCTATACTGACTGCCTTAACAACTTGAATGACACGTTTTGAAACATTATCCTAATTTTATTACGTTATTTCCCCCACCCCCCTGCCCCATATTTGAAAATAACTTGAAAATAATTTCAATCCTGACAAAGAATTGCTTTCTTCAGTGGATTTAACATTCTGTTAGAGAACTTACTGTTTCCTAAACACATTTATCCTTTTGGAAACCTTAACCAAAACACCATTAACCTCCCATCAAATCCGTCTTCAACTAAAAGGTCATATTAAATCCTGGGGTGTGAGAAGGTCAGACCTGCTTGCCAACTAAGAATCACTTTTATCAGCCTGTCAGTGATTCCTTTCTAGTGGAGAAAGTCTTTCTTCTTAAAATATGTAATTTCAGAGAAATCAAGGTAGGAGGATATTTCAGCACCTTGCTTAGATCATTCTGTTGCCCCCAAACAGGATCAGCTACAGTTAAGTGATTCCTGTTAGATGCTTATCTGACTTGTTCTTAAAAACTTGTTAAGCTTCAACAACCCCTCAGGACAATCTGTTTCAGGTCTGCAGTCAGCATATTTTATCTGAGACCCCTCATGAATCTCTGTGGCTTGGCTTTAAGTCTCTTAATTTTTCATTCCTCAGAAAATGTCATAGAATCATGGAATGGTTTGGATTGGAATGGACCTTAAAGATTTGGTTCCAGCCACCTGCTATATAAAGAACAGCTCATTTTCCTCCTTTGCAGCAATCCTTTTACCTCTTCAAAGACAGTTGCCATGTCTCTGCATAAATTTTTAGTCCATTTCAGACTAAATAAATCCAATGAAAGACTTCTTAAAGAACAGCACTATTTGAGTTGGAGATATTGATAAGGATTGAACAAGCAGCAGCGTGTTCAAAGTGCTGCATACCAACCCAGAAGAGACATTTAGGATCCAAAACACACACTGGCTGGGATGACCTTACTGATTTAGGACAGCAGCAACAGCTTTCACAGGGAGCAGCTCAGAAAAGAGGAGCAAAAACTTGGATACTTTGGATACAGCGTTTGGAAAATACCCATATCAATATATTGCATTTTCACATTTTATGCATTCCAATAGGTTTTGCATTGAGGTGAACAGGGGGAGGAAATGATAAAAATATGCAGCAGGAAAACTGGCATATTACCATGGGGTATAATTAAATGTTGAAGCTGTAATCTAAAGGACATTTCACAAAACATGGATCAAGGTTTAAGTACAAGTGCCAAATATCCAGCTCCAATTCTAATATTTAGAAAACAAATATTATTAACATAAATGAGGTCTGCCTTCTGAAAGAGGCAATATTTTTGTCAGTTCCATTTAAATTGGGTGGGCATGATTTCTAAAACTGTCCATAGGTCGGGGAAGACAAGTATGGATGGAAATGCTAAATTCTGCTTTTGAGAATCTCACTTTAGAGCAGAAGAACATTTACTGCCTAGATGGAAGTATGAGATCTGTGCTGCCAGCACCCTCCCAAGGGATTTAAGTACTAGGTTTTAGTAAGCATCATGCATTTTTTCTTACCTAAACTGTACTGGAAAAATGGTGTGTAAGTAGGTTTATCAAGGAATTTCTTTTTTTTTTTAGTTTCCATATAATATTTTCCCCATTTTCCAATGGAAATTTCAGAGTCTCACAGGTATGTGCAGTGTCCCATTCCTGCAGAATGTTCTTCAATTTCCATGCCATTGTTGCTGAACTGAGGACAAGATGTCAGAGTGTGAGCTCAGAGCCATTTCACTTCACCATGAAGCACATGCAGTGATGCAGCACCTACATTCCTACAGAAGCTGTCACTGGCAATCTCCAGGAACGTGAAAATAAGGAACTTCAGCTCTGTAGGATGAGGGAGCAATGAATCTGTCCTGAGATCATTGTTCTGCAGGAACCCAGAACAAATTCAAACCACGACTGATCAGCATGGACAGGGTCAGCATAGACAAGGGATAGAGAAAGGTTCACAAGACCAACAGGGTTTTGCCAGTCACAGAATCAGTTGGAAACTCAAAGTTCAATTAAAAGTGGTCAATTTTCTTATTCTGTGATGTTTGGTTTGCAGAGGAAAATTTCTTAACTAAACCACTAAAATAAGGGATGGGCTATAAACCTCTCATCTCTTTTCTTTCCATGCCTGGATAGTTTAAAATCTTTGTCACAACCCTGATTGTCAAAATTAAATTTCCTGTTGACCTCATTTTCTGATTTTTTAAAATAGATTTCTTTTCCCCTACAGAAAATACTTACTGTGTACTTTTCAGCTGTAAAGGATATCAACATTTAAAATCCTACTTGGCCACAGGATCCTTTTGCAAGCCAAGGTACTTTTGTCTTTCAGATGATTCCTTCCTCTTCTAAAGATTAATCATGAAGATATGCAGTTTGTGAACCCTTCAGCTGCTGCTGAGATGAGGTCCATGCAGAAAGATCAACTCTCGACCAAGGAAAATGTTGCTGATGAGAAAATATACTGATTCATTTATCTTTTTTGCTGCATGGTGGCTCTGGTGTAGTGATGATGCTGTGGAATGCAAAGATGGAAGATAAAGTTATATGGTTGTGAAAATCCATAAGAAACAAAGTACAAAATTTTGTCTTCAGCAAATAGGGTGTTTTTTAACCACCAAGCAATCTTTTAAACTTTAAAAAATATATTCATCACATGAACCTCCATAAATAATATTTATTGAAAAAGGCAGTAAACTTAACATACTGGACCCGTGGGAACTGATTGAATATAATGATTAAATCTGAAGCTATTGCCAAAGTAAAAGTGTTCAGATGTGATTTTAGAGGAATTTAGAAGATTTTTATTAATGGTCCCCTCACTGCTTACCCTTTTGGTTTCCAACAGCAATTTCTTTTAATCACTGGACTTAATATACTCCAAGGTGCTGAATTCCGTGTCAGCTGTAAACAGGCAGCAAAACATTTACATGTTGGTTTCCTTCAGTGCCTCATATTCAATTCAAGGAGTGAACAATGAAGCAGCACTGCTGTGCAAGATCCAAATTGTGCTGCTGGCAAGAAGATTCTCAAATAACTGTGGATCTCTTGGGAGAAGGAATATTATACTATGGAATAGAGAGTATTTGCCATAGAGCAAGCTGGTCTATAGGCTTTTTTTTTTATCTTCTTTCATTGTGTTTATTTATTTGTTTGTACTGTCACGGATGTCATGTGAAGCCAAGAAATGCAATAAGGTTAAATCTATCTCAGGGAATTATTTTGATCTGCTATTAAATGAACCACTTCACCTTGCCTATGATATGCCATCATACATTGGTATGAACATTTGGTGCAATCAATCTATTACACTTCAATTTTATGGCTGTATAATGAGGTTTAATTGCTGCTTTATTAGTCTGACTAATATTAAGTGCTGGTAATTGCTTTGCATTCAACTTGACTCTCTCATTTAAATTACACATCCAATATTTAACCATGAATGTAGACCACCTTTTTATCTAATGATTTTTTGCTTTCCTCCTCGTGGTACAAGAAAAGCCCATTTGAGGTGATTTTTCTCCTTTGTACAAGTTTTCTGGCCCTGAGGAGCAGAGGCTGGAAAAGCTAAATGTTGTTCTTGGTAAATGCACAGGCCTTTGGCATTTGAAAAGTGAACTTCAAATTGCCTTTTGACAGAAATATAATACGGTTTTTGTGCACTAATGAGGGAACTGCTAAGGTGTGTAAACACATTTGCAGTCCCACTGAAATCCATGGGACTACTCACACACTTTAAGCCATGCATGGCCTTGGGGGAGTGGTAGAGCCAGTGCTTGCTATCCTGGGGCACACATGGAAAACAAGTCCAGCAGGATGCAGGATGAATTTTGACTGACAAGCCACAGACCCCACATTCCTGCCAGCCAGGATGTTACTGCACTGCTGCAGTCACGGGCTCAGATGCTCAGACCTGGATCTTTGGAAGGCAAGGACTGAGCTTCAATAAATTCCTTGGTGCGAGAGACGAGAAAACCTTTTGCAGAGCCAGCCTTGTTCTGTGGCTTCCTCACATTCACAAGGACCTCACTGAGGTGATGAATTGCTGGATTGTTCAAGTCTGCAGCAGTTTTGTTATTTCACTTGGCTTCTCCTGATTTCTCCTGAAATAAACTCCATCTGATTTTGCAGGGATGAGATCAGCTTGCTGAATAGACATGCCAGCTGCCATTAATATCATCTGATCCTCCAGTGACAGCTGGCTGATACCACCCTGCAAGCACCTCATGAGATAAAAATCAGTCTGTATTTTGGGAAAAGAGGCCTAGTGCTGCGCAGTGCTGCAAAATTTTATACATAGTTCTGGGGTGAGTCTGGTGTCTGGTTTGTAAGTCATTGGACCTGAAAATGCAGCAATTGAATCAGTAATAATTTATTACATTTTATTGCAATTCTCTTCCTGGATCCATTAAATAGTTAATATAGGTAGAGACCTTGTGAGAGTCCAATATCCACCACTGGGTATCTATAGGCTTACAAACCATTTGCTGAAAAGAATCTCAGAACAATAGAATGGTTTGGCCTGGAAAGGACCTTTAAGATCATCAGTGGACAACTGGAGTTTTCATCTCCAGCCCAGACACTGTTTCTGTTTCTTGTCCAAGAATTGATTTAAAATAAAACGCTTCAGAGAGCAGGTAGTACCTTGTGTATGAGATCTGGTGGTTGAAACAACTTCAGGCTCAGGTGGGCCCAGGGTTTTGGTCTTTTACCAACAAGAGTTTACCAAGGGTCAGGTTGTGGTGCTAAAGAGACACACACTTTTATCACAATCTTTTTTCTTTTCTTTAGTTTGTTTTAAGTAACTAGTTCTTTCACATTAAACATGTTTCCAAGAAGTCAGTATTGACAGTCAGGATGGATGGGGCTTGGGGCAACCTGATGTAGAGGGAGGTGTCCCTGCCCACGACAGGGTGAGATGAGCTCTAAGGTCCCTTTCAAGACAAACCATTCTATGGTTTCACAATTCTGGGATATTAAGCACCCATTGGCACCTCCTCACATCTACTGGCTTCATATGGAGTCACCCCAGACTGTCTTGAGTCACCATGGTTAGCTTGAGAAACCTTGAAGTTTTCCAAGTTTTCAGAGGCATTATCCTTTTCTCCATTGAATTAACAAATTAACTTAGACCTGCATTCCATTCCTTCCCCTTTCCCTCCCACCCATGAGTATAAATCGTAATCACTGCACCCTGGATTTCACATTGTGGTTCCTGACACCAGCTGCCTTGACAGCAGTACCTGAGAAGCCAGGTGGGATCATCTGCTCCTTTTTGGGCTCTCCTACCTGCATTGAAAACCTTCACTGTAGTAGTGAGGAACTTCAGTATACACTAGACCTGAAAGTAAAAGAATGGTATTTCAGTGGGGCTGGCTCCCCTCTGGGTGCTTCTCATTGTTTCTGAATTCTGGGGCAGCAATAAGGCACAAGGAGCTGCTGTGCTGAGTGAGAAAAGGGCATTTTTACACTTTGGGTCTGTACTGCATCTGCACCCAGGGCTGTCAGTCATCCACTGAACATAAAATCCTCACCCATGCTGATTCCTGCTCATCCACACTGGCTGCCAACGTGGAGGTCAGGAGTGAGCTCCCCCTCCCCATGGCAAATTTGCCAGGGCCTTTCCATGTGATGGACTAACCCACCTTGCTTGGGAGCAGGGAGCTGGGGGTCTCAGCCAGGAGCAAAAGGCCAGAACAAAGGTCTGACATTACAGATGGACCAACATTTGCAGCCCTCTGTTGCTTCCTGTTGCAGTTTTAATTTTCTTTGACAGACATTTCCAGACTGTTGCTATTCAGCCCAGCCCAGGTCTGTTTCTGACAGGCAGGAGAGGAGCAGTAGGAGTCTCTTGGGAGCAGGTGGGAACCAGCATCCACCTCAGCTGCACCTTGGGCTTTCTACCTTAGACCTCAATTATTTTCATCAGGGTCAAACTCTGTCCACACATCCTCCTCACATTAACCAGAAGGATTTTTCTCTTTCTCAAATACAGATTATTATCTCTGCAGAAACCCCCAGACTTCAGCAAACAAACCCTTGATTAAGAAGAATCCATCAGCTTCCTTGGAAAGATCCCTCCCATTAAAATCCTCTGCAGTGAGCAACAAAAAGTTTAAAGACTTGGGAAAAAGCCGTGTTAGGGGCAGCTTTCCAGATCTTGCTGGAGACTATGTCAAAACCTGAATTTTTCAGAGACTAAGGAAAGTCTCTCTCAAATCTAAAGCCATTCCATTTTATTTTGATTTTGATTTTATGATTCTATGATTCTGTTGTCTCTAAAGGCCCATTCAAAATCGAAACATTTTACGTTTCCATGATGTAGTAGAGCTAAAGATCCTGGTCTACTCAGACATGAAGGACCCATACTGTCAGTATAGAAATTTTTATTTCTAGAGCTTAGGCAATGCCTAAATTTGGGAATTCTTAGAGCCAGAGGCAGGGTACAGAACTTGGCTTTGGAGCTCGTTCTTCCAAATTTCTCCATTCATAGCCAAGCCTTTAGCCCAAACAAAGTAGTTCCCAGACATGTTCTGAGAGATAGCAAGAGCCAGGGACCATTCCCATGTATGAATTTCGATGTGAACAGTTTATTTTGGGAGCTAGGAGAGCTATGGAAGTGGTAAACCAAGTCAAGTTGATTCATTGCCAAAGAACAGGTCCCTGTAGTAATGTTTCTAGCAACAAAGACCAGGTTGTGGCATAGAGGATTTATTAATTATTTTTGAAATCCAAAAGGGAAAAGCTTTTATACTGATATAAACCAGTATCAGAGCAGTGTTGGCTTACACAAACTGAGCAGTTATCCTGCACCCTTAAAAAAACCAACTGGACAAACAGAGATGCTTATTGTTTTCTTCAAGAGTCATTTCACCCCTCCTTTTCTTCCTTTCCTTCATGTCTGAAAGTCTTTACTGCTGCACAGTGAAAGCAAATAAACAAGGAAGGTTAAAATCTAAAAGCACTCATCCAAGTTAATTAAGTTCAGCCAGCCTCAACTACATCATCTGGTAAGATCTGGCAAGTGTGTGTGTGTGTACATGCTTGCCTGTGTATCTGTTCCTCTCTTCAGGAAGAATCCTCCAAAAGTGCACCCACTTTAAAATACATTATTTCCATGCCTGGCTGTGAGGGATTTTGATTCTTTTTTCTATTTATTTTTTTTCTTTTTCTCTTGTCTGTTTCAGTTCTTACAGCTGCTTTCATATTTTTCTCCAACTACGCATTATTACATTTTTCTCCTTTTATTTATGATGCCTGATTCCCAGAGTACATTATTGCTGCTCTGCTGGTACTTTATTAAATACGATACAGACACTGGAGTGAGAGTGAGGTTTTATGTCCCACACATGGTGTGTTGTAATTGTGGCATTTTTACTTTCCATTAAGAAGTATCTCCAGGAGGGGAGGATGGGGGACTCGCTTCATTACTTCTATAAACCAAAGAAGAAACCCCAGACAAGCTTGATGAGTTGTTAAGTAGTCTTTAAAGAAGTCTTTAAATCAGGATTAGATGTCTTTCCTAAAGAGACTCCCTAGTTCAGCCACGAGTTAGAGGCCTGATAGGGGGATCACTGCTTAAATCCTGTCTCTTGCAGGAGGGGAAAACCCAAACTGTACTGAAATAATGGTTCTTCTGGCCTTCAAATTTATGAGAGTGTAATAAAAAGACAGTGGTTTTAGCTAGCCAGGTAAAGACAGTGTAAATTTGTTAATATACTCATGATGAAAATATAAATTTATTTATTTGAATCTCGGTCTGAAGGAAAAGATAATGAATGAAAGACAAAGTGAGCACTAGCTGAGCATTAAAAATATGGCCCTGTAGTCCCTTCCTTCCTGGAATCTATCTCAGAGATTTCTAAGAATCCTTTTTTTGTATGTCACTTTCGAATATTTTGAAATTCTAATTTTTTATGCAATCATTCTCCTGTCAGTGAAGGATTGCTCCTACCCCACCTCTAAACTTCATTATGGGCATTTCTGTACAGAGTTGCTCTCTTCAGCCTCTCAGAGTCTAAGCACTGAACAGGGTTCAGAGGCTTTCAGCTGCATCAGTGCTGGAATCCTGGCATTGCCAGAGAACAGGGAGTGATAATAAATTGGGGTGAATTTTGTGTATTCATTTTCCCATGATGAGCACCAGCCCTGATCCAAGGCAGATGGGGGCCAGGAGTGCAGACTGCTTCAGGCCATGGAATGGCCAGAACCACGATTGTCTCATTGCCAGGGCCCTGGCAAGGCAGGACCTCTGCTGGGAACCAGGTCCTCACTGCATCTTGGCCACTGCTCCTGCTTGCCTTTGCTCAGGACCAGTTTGCATCTGAGGACTTTTCCCATGATCTGTCCCAACACTGCATTTCCCTCCAGCTTTGGCCTGATCTCAGCTGTTGTCTTCTCTGCCTAAAATTCTGAGAAGGCTTCACTGCTGATGGCACTCACAGAGGAATCAATACCTAGGTCATCCTGCCATGGTGGGACAAATTTCTCTCACAAATCCAAACCACAACTCCAGAGACATATTAAATGTTAATATGAAGCTTGGCATGCACACATAAAACCAAAATGAAATAGGCAATAAAAATACTAACTAAGCAATCAGAAGGACCTTCCTGACTCCAGTGACTTGAAATGAAGCTGCAATGAGAAAAGAAGTGGTATGAGTTGAGCAATTTGATTTATTTCTCTATTTTTCTTCCACATTTGTAAACCTTTCCTGGTAGAATTGTTGTGTCTGTGACCCAAAGAAGACAGGAAAGAGCAAATAATGGCAATCCCATATTTATGTGCTGCCCCTTTTGTCCACAGTTCACTTTGTTACACCTCTTCATTTAGAGAAGGACAGGTCTACATGTACGGAATATAATATTGGAGGAAAAAATAACAAGAACACACTAAAAACATCAAAAGTAAAGACTCAAAACATGGATCTCTGAGATCAGTTTACTCTGTTGTGGAGTATCCACAAAATAGTTAAGGTGGAATGATGGGAATCTCTGTTTGTGGGTGTAGACTGGATTTACTTGAAACAGCTGAGCAGTGTTGAAGTTCTTAGTTATTGTCGAACAGAGTGACTTTGTACCTTCATTTCATGATGGATAAACAGGAATGTGTTTTCTACTTCCTTGTAAGAAATTGTAATTTTGATTGGTTTATGGGTGCCCTCAAATTCTATCCACCTGGTTCAAAGGAAAGAATGAAGGAGATGTAACCTTGGTATTCCCAAAAAAACTTCAGAGTGATAGAGAGATTTTCACATTGCACTGAGAATGGTGAGAAACTGCAAACCAATATGAAATTGCTAAGTCAAATTGATTTCAGCCCCCAAAGGACTTTGAAAATCACCACTGGCTCCCAATTCTATGGACTAGAATGCAATTTCAAACATATTTTCAACCATAATTAGCCTATCAAATTCAGTCATTTCATTTTGAATCATTTCAGTCATCCTTGTGTAATATTGTACAAATGACTGGAGAATCTATCTTCTCTACTTCCTTTCCTTTTTATCCCTTTCATTCTCCCCTCTCCCCACACATTCATTCACATCATATGGGATTCAACATTGAAACACTTAAAGCATCTGAGAAGTCTAAAAGTTTAGAAACAGAAGGTCTATTTCTAAAAACTAACAAAAGACCTCTGGGAATCAGCAGAGGGTAACTGGAGAAGAGAAGGCCAACAGCACCACAATTCCAGTGAAAAAAACTTTTCCACTATCTGACGGATCTTATCTTCTTGCATCTTGGGTGCTTTCAAGAGAGAAGCTTCTGTGTTTGATGCATTCCCAAAGTGTGGGTCTCATAACTTGCTCTTTTTACCAAAGATGTGAGCAGTGGCTTGCTCGAATAAGACAAAATCACAAAATAATAGGTTAACCTGATTTGGAAGGGACCCACAAGGTTCATCGAGTCCAAATCCTGGTCCTGCACAGAACAATCTCTAGCATCCTGCCATGTGCCTGAAATGTTCCAGAAATTCTTCTGTAAATCTGTCAGGCTTTGTGCCGTGACCACTTCCTGGGGAGCCTGTTCCAGTGCCCAACTACCCTCTGGTTGGAGAATCTTTTTCCTAAAGCTCAACCTAATTGTCCCCTGATACAACTTCAGGCCACTCCCCTGGGTCCTGCCACTGGGAACCAGAGGGGACATCAGTGTTTGCCCCTCCTCTCTCCCTTGTGAGGAAGTTGTAGATAATGAAAAAAAAATGAAGTTTTACAACACTCAAGTGAAAATACAGTGAGGAACCCAAAGCAAACAGCAATAAGAGCTCCAGATCCCGCTGAAATGATGGAGACTGAATCCTAACAAACTACTTAGAGGTGGAGGTAATATCCTCTGTGCTGTTGTCATCCCCTTTCCCAGTTATCAGCAGCAGAACCGACACTGTCTGCTGAATAACACATTTGTTTATACAGTAGATTGAGAATGTTTGTGTGCACAGCAAACTCCTTGGGGGTATGAACAATGTGTTTCTGAAGAGTTCCAGTGCCATTAGAATAATCAAGACTTGTAGTATGATAAACAGAGCCACAAACACAAAGCACTACACAGGTTCTCTAGCGCGGTGCTGCGTTCAGTGTCGAGTCCCCAGGACGATCTGTTCAAACAGCTTTTCCTGTGGTGCAGACACAGGTTGCTACACGTGTTACAGAGGAACAGAGGGCGAGACATGGTCATGGTGCATTTTGGATGAGCCCTCATCAGCAGCATGCTGGCATGCAGCAGAAATCTCCTTTTCATTTCAAAAGGCCCAAATCCTTTCATTTATGCGAACCGTGTGAAATCTATCAAAGTGGAAAGATGTCCATGTGGTTTATCAAGGAGGCCAGACCAAAGCCAAATTCTTATTTTTGTATTTTTATATTTTCCTCATATTTTGTATCAAGGATTGCATCAGAGAGTCAGAGAATATTCTAAGTTGGAAGAGACCCACAAGGATCATAAAAATCCAGCTCCTGGCCCTGCACAGGACATCCCAATAATGCTACCATGTGCCTGAGAGCTTTGTCCAAATATTTCTTAATCTCTGGTAGTCTGTGACCACTCCTCTGGGGAGGCTGTTCAGTGCCAAAGCACTTCCTGGGTGAAGAAAATCTTCTGAACACCCATCCTAAACCTTTACTGACACAGCTCCATTGTGTCTACAGCACTCTAAACATTTAATTTAGACCAGCATTTGTCCTGGAAATTTCAGTATCCCAAATGCTGTTTCTGTGGTCCTGTGACAGCTTTAATTTTGTGACACTCCTTTTGAGCACAAAGAGTGACAAACAGCAAGAGGGATGTCCACATCCCTGGAAGTGTTCAAGGCCAGGCTGGACAGGGCTTGGAGCACCCTGGGATAGTGGGAGGTGTCCCTGCTCACAGCAGAGCTTGGAACAAGATGAGCTTTAAGGGTCCTTCTGACTCAAGACATTCTGTGAGCCTGTGATTCTGTGAAATAAGGTATAGCTCCAGGGATGGCTAAATGTGATTTAATCCTGGTTTCCCTGTCTCATGAAAAGTAGAAAATGTAAAGAAATACAAATGAAAAAAGGGACTACCTTAAAGAAAGTGCATAGAATCTGAAACTGGCTCATGAGTAAAAAGTGAGAAACAATGGGACAAGGAAAGTTATATTGATGAGGAGTTAACAAAGTTCTAGCAGGAGAACAGAGACATACAGAATCTGTGCTTTGCTGACAGCCACAAAGATAAGGAGTTCACCAACTTGAGTCCTATTCCTTCAATAACATAAAGCAAATATTGCCTCCTACTTCACGAATTATATCAAATGAAATTAAGTGTTCCCATACTGTCATGAAGTAGTTCCCATGAGAACAATGAACTGAAGAAGTTCATTATGACACTGTCATTTCAATATTTTGAATATTTCAAATAGTAAGACCCCAAGTATGCAGCACAACCAAAATTTTCCTTTTACACATACATTTTTTGGTGCCAATAACTTGGTGAGCTGATTCATGCAGCCATAATGAGCTGATCATGAAAGAATAAAGGAAGATAAGGAGACATAAAATTAGTAAACACCTGCCTAAGGCTTTTGACTTCTTGACTTCAGTCTCCTTCTCACAGCACTGTGATGAGTGACAGAAGTCCTCTGAAGCCTGTTAATTTAGATTTATTCCTTCTGTCCTGTTTTTCCGCTTCACTTAATGCAGGTTCTTGCTCTGAAGGTTAAAGATCTCTCTTTAACTATATTGCATCTGTCACTTGTAGAAACACCATGTTCTCAAAATTCATGTGCAGCTAATGGAGATTACTCAGTCTCCTGCTCCTAGCCTCTCAATCTTTTCCTTTGCCCCTCTCCCATCCTTCCCATTGTCCATCCAGAAAACCACCAAAACGCAGCTGTCAAAGAAATTTAATCAGGAAAGAATTCAGGTGAATGGGATAGTTGTTCTGCTGTTTTCAAGAAATGTATCTCTAAAAACAAAAAATTAAAACTTCATCCAATCCAGGGTTCCTTCTCCAATACCTTCCATGAGTTAACATCTGGATAAAGGACACAAAATCCAGAGGAATTGTTTAGTTTGGTTTGGGATATGTTTGTTTGTTTGTTTGTTTGTGTTGTTGTTTTTGTTCTTGATTGTTGTTGTTTTGTTGGTTTTACCTCCAAACTCATATTGCCCAAATTGCATTTGATTTCTCTTCCACTTTTCTAATATTCAGCATGCTTCATACCTGTTCTCCTTCCTTGATATCATTTAGAATCATAGAACGGTTTGAGTTGGAAAGGACTTTAAAGATAATTTAATCCTTATAGTCCTTAGATCTGTACCATATAACCCTTGTGATTCAAACTCTTCCCACAAGTTTGCTTCCCTGAGCCTTCCCATTTCACATTTCAGGAAAATGCTTCTGCCTTCTCTGTGGCTGAAATATTGTATGTTGTCTCTCCCAGCCTTTTCATAATGTGTGTCTGCAAGAGCAGAGGCCAACAGGCAAAAAATAATCTTGCAAATTTGCAATGTTGTCCCACTGATCTCCCTCTTCCCCTGCTTGTACTTGGGCCTGTGTCAGCTTTGAGCCCACACCAGTTGGATGTGGAAAGTGAGCAGAAAGGAACCAGCTCCCGTCTCAACTTTAACTACAGCTGGATGCCAATACAACTCTTTAGGGTGCTCTGGCTGTCATTAAACTGAATTAAACAAGTCCAGGTTACATTTCTGACTCTCAGTCATAGGCACTGCTAAACTGCTAACACATTCCCTGCTGTGATTTTGACTTCTACTAATTCAGAGGAATGAAATGGTTTCCTGTGTTTCCTGCTCTTCAAATCTGCAGGCACATGCAACCAACATTAACCACCTAATTTGACTTTTCCAAATATGTGGCCTGTGAGATTTCACCCAGAGGAATGCATCTTGTCAGAAGATGTTTCATTTGAATCTTTGCACTGCCTGAATGACACTGTTGTTCAAAATAATGGATAAAATAAGAGTTAATGTGAAGGCATGAGAGCTTTGGGACTTTTTCTGTATTATATATATCAGAAGTTTTGTTCTGGACAAAATATATTGTCCTGTGTGTTAGATTCCACTTCTCTTAGAAAGATACAAAATTCATCTGGTCTAAAGTACTCATATCCTTCCCATATACCTGCTATTTCTGTACAGAGTAAGAAACACATGTGAGCAAACTCCTGTAAGAAATAAACAACAAAACAGAGAAAGAGTTTCAGTGTGGAGAATGGGGAAAAGGGGAAAGTTTGACTCCCCGATGTTTACTTTGGTCAGTGTAAAATTGCTGCACATTTCAGTTAGACAGCTGCTGCACCAGCTCCTGTGCACAAAAGCTGTAGAGCCAAAGAGGTTTGTGCTGACCTAAATTCCCCCTGTGCTGTCACCAGCTCCCTGAGTTATTGACACAAGATGGTTCTTGATGCTTTCCCTAACTTCTGCCTTTCCATCCCTCCACTACTGGTAGCATGGCATTTGCTGCACAGATGTTTCTCCCAAGCCATTGCAAGGTTATTTTTCAAGTGACTTCTTCCAGCAGATGTTCCCCAATCCCCAGGTGTGTGTGTGTTGTCCCCTCCACTGAGCTGAAACTCAGCAATGCCCCTGACATATTGTGGTGCCTCTGCCCCTTGGAGCTGCAGGGTCCATGGCAAGGCACAGCAGTGACAGCTCTGCTGCTGCCAGGCTGCTTGGTGACACTTTCCCTCAGCAACAGGGCTCCCTGCTCCCCTCCTGGCTGCTGACAAACCCACTACCTGGGCTGCACAAAGCAGCTTTCTGTGCTGCCTGGAATGAACTTGGATAATTGCTGCCGAGCGTGTGCCCGAAAAGAAGAATTAATTTCACCCATTATTCAGGCAGCCAGGTTCTATTTCCCTGTAGAACCAGAGAGGAAAGCCAGATGCAATAGCTAAAGGACATTTATAAACAATATTTTGAATACAAGACCTTCTTCTTCCTGGTACCTGGGGAGTCAGGGTGATGTAAGCAGGTACTGTAGGAAAGCTGGATAAACCACTGAGCTCTTTCCCTCAGAGCCCATAATCCAAGTCCACCCTAGCAGATGACTAAATACTGGTATCAATCCCTGTTTTTCTGTACAGTTCAGATGCTTTGCTAGTGTTCATCTCTTGGCATTAATTTAACTTTTTTTTTTAACATCGCAGGGGTGCAGACTGGCTTGCAATGACAGCCCTGTTTGGTTGAGCTAATATCTGGGCTAGCTTTAGCCTCAGGCTATAGAACAACTCCTTGTGAGCCTTCTGTGAGATAAAATGATAAGTAGAATCTTTAATTATTATTATTTTTAAATGGATACCATATCTCGAACTTGAAGAAACAGAACTCTGTATTTAATTAAAGGGAGAAGAAAACCTGAAAGGAAATTTCTTCCCACCACCCCTTTCCATCATTTTTTCCATCTGAAATCAGTCTCTCATTCAGGTAACCATGGGCAGAAAAAAGATGAAGTCAAATCCTCAAGAAAACCTCTCTGTAGGTAAACAATCTTGGGCCATATTAGGAACAGGACTATAGTTAGTGGATGCTAATGGGTTTTTTTTTTCAAGCTCTCTGTCTCAGAGTGCCCCCTTCACTTCATTTCTTCCCATCACGGTCAAGGCACAGACCTGTCCTCATCCTTGGATCAACAAAATTCAGTGGTTTTGTTCCTCACTGCTGAGCCACAGCAGAGGAGAAAGGAACTTGTGTGTTAACTGCCAGGCAAGCCTGCAGAAGTGAGACCAAGACAAATCTCCTGCCAGACATTTTGGCTACATCTCTGCTTGTCAGCTAAGGAAGTGTCAGGATCAGCTCTCCATCCCTGAGGCCAGCTGGCACAATCCAGACATTTCCTTAGTATTAAACAACCTCTCCTCCAAAATTAAAGAGCCAATTCCAACCTGCCTACCAGGGACAAGTGCCTGGTGCATGCTGGCTCCTGAGCTGTGCCTGGGAATTGTCTGGGACAGCACAGGCTACCATGGATTGGCAACGTGCCATGGACCATCTGACTAGTCCCAAATCCATCAGATTCCAGAGTTTACCTCTGTGCCACGGTGCTGGTTTGTTTATTGGCACGAAGCCCATGCAGATATGCACAAACCCATGGTTGGACCTGATGATCTTAAAAGCTTTTTCTCCAACCTTAAGGATTTTGTAATGCTAAACACAGACACACAGACACACACACACACACACACACACACACACACGCGCACACACACACACGTGTACATTCATCAGGGGTAAACATGTGACATTTCCTAAGCAATTCCAGCCACAGCCTCTCCCCCTTCCCACCAGCTTGTGGAAGTCACACTGCTTGAACATGAGTGAGCAGCTGCTTTTTACAGGCAAGATTTACATTGTTGACTACTTGACTTATTTTTTGATTCTTTTTCTTTTTCCTTGTAATTCACAATATTGGTGCCCACTCTTTTATAAATCTGTTCTACATCTTTATGAATCCTTATATTTGCAGCTTTCCAGTACCTGAAGGAAATCTACATGAAGTATGAAGAGACACTATTTACAAGGCCCTGGTGTGACAGGACAAGGGGAATGGCTTCAAAAAGACAGAGTAGGCTTAAATTGGATATTAGGAATAAATTCTTCTCTGTGAGGGTGGTGAGGATCTGGCATGAGCTGCCCATGGAAGCTGTGGCTGCCCCATCCCTGGAAGAGTCCAAGGCCAGGTTGGATGAGGCTTGGAGCAACCTGGGATAGTGGAAAGGGTTCCTGCCCATGGCAGGGGGTTGGAACAGGGTGGTCTTTAAGGTCTCTTGCCACCCAAACCATTCTATGATTCCATGATTATGACATCTGGAGCTGAATGTTTGGAAGTTAAGCCAGCAGGAACCAGGAGAGCCTGAGCACTGGTGCTCCACCATGAACTATGACTTGACCTCCCTCAGGCACGTGCAGGTGGGGAAAGGTATAACATCTGTATGGAAAGGTGCAGACAGCTGAAAACTTGCATTTTAAACTGTCCTGACATGAGCCAGCTCCTGCCTGCAGTCTGATGGACACCAGCATGAGCTGAGCCTGCATCTCCATGGTAGCCTGATTATATCTGTGCCAAAGAAATCCATCATCAGCTGAGTACAGGCATCAGTCTTTGCCCCTTTTCACTTCTACTGATTCACTTAGCACAGCTGCTATAGTTTTGATACAAGTCAACCAGCACCCTCTGTGCCTGGTTATAATCCAAGGTTAACAGGAAAGAGGGATTTGCATCAGTAACCTTTTTTATTTTTTTTGTGGCAAGACATCAGTACAAGCAGTGTTTTGTCATGTGTCTTCAGAATTACTATGGAATGGAATGGTTCTACCTCTTAATGAGTGTAGATATTCCTGGAACATGGGCTTGTGTGGGTCTGTTTGGATCTGCCAGTCACATTTTCACATTATCCCATACCTTGACTCAGGTAATCCAAATGTGGGACTGCAGCGTCTGACTGAAAACTAATCCAAGACGAGAAACATATGAATTTTTAACAACATTTATTCAGCCTTTTCTCAGTTTAAGAAGAGAGAGCAGCTCTGCACATGCTGGAGTAGAGGAGAGAAGACCATGGAATCATGAAATGATTTTTGTGGGAAGGAACCTTAAAATTATTCTATTTCCAACCCTTCTGCCATGGGCAGGGACACCCTACACTAGGCCAGGTTATTCCAAGCCCCATCCAACCTGGCCTTGAGGACTTCCAGGATGGCATCACTCTGGACTTGGATTAATTTAACTTTTCCTGTATGTGGGGCCTGACTAGAAGAACTGAACTGCCACAAAGATGCTGTGGGAAGTTGCGTTCACTGCATCAGCCAGTGGCTTTATAAAGAATAATACTTCCTTTGGACATCCTCCATCAACCTATATGGAATCACAGGTATTTTTATGGCTAGATGGGCACAGCTCTAGGTTCTGGCTAAACTGCCTTGCTCTTTAATAGGCTTTGCAATCACAAGGTTTAACATTACTTCAAGTGCTCAAGACCATGAAGAGTCTGTCTTCCAACTCTGTACATACAAACAGAACGACAGAAAGAAAGAGTAATTTTAAGAAATTCCAGCTCTCACATACAAATGCATCTAAATATACATCAATTTAAAAACGTTTTTGAAATGTATTTATAAATGTAAATATATATCACAAGTATTTAAACACCAGGACTGAAATATTTCCTTGAGCAAGCTGCCTCTCACTAAAAGGATGCTTAAGAGAATGATGGGAAAAGGGGCAGCATTTGAAGTGGAGGGTTTGAGTCCCTTGGTTTGTCATATTTGAGTGGAAAAAACATTAAAACACAGCCAAATTAAAAGATTCAGGTGTTCCAAGAAACTCTTGTGCTCACAGGAAAAGTAGCAGAAGAGAATGGGATAGAACAGATAGCTATTAGAAGCAAAATATGTTATCATTATTATTTTACTATTACTATTAATAATAAATGCTGCTACTTCCCACTGATAATTTATAGCAATCATATACAAGTACAGAATTAAATCAGCACATCTCTGTTTTTAAACCATTACACAAACATGTCTTTGGTGTCTTCATACGTCCCCTCCCCCAGGTGTTCTGGAAATAAACAAATAAATAGTTTCATATATTCTTAGATTTTTAAGGCCAGAAGGGACCATTATAATCATCTGTCCTAAAGACATCATAATTTTATTATAAAATTCTTATTCCTGGCCCATAAATTTTCTGAGTTATACTGTGCCTTTCAATCTGCAAATTGTTCTGATTTAAGCACTTCAAACAATACACAGTCTCCTCTATTCCTGGGTGAGTTGATTTGATAGCTAGTTATGATCATTGATATGCATTTTGTTGTTGTTTACACTGTGAAATCACCTAGACCCTACTCCAGGGATTTTGGGTAGCATTTTCTGCTAAATTATAGAACCCTCAACACTCTGTAGGTAAGTCTTGTCCATCTGCAAATGTTTTGGCCTTTTTTACTAGTTCCTAAAATCACATTAATTTTGTCACTGTGTTTAATCAGGCTTTTAATTTTACAACTCTCTTTACAGCACTCCTTGAGCAATAAAGGAGTCAGCTTTGTCCAGAGAGATTGTGGAGTCCCCATCCCTGGAAATGTTCAAGGCCAGGTTGGACAGGGCTGGGAGCAACCTGGGATAGTGGAAGGTGTCTGTGCACAGGGCAGGGGGTTGGAACTGGGTGGGCTTTAAGGTCCCATCCAACCCAAATAATTCTGAGATGCAGTGTTCCAAAATACCTATAAATCCATGAAAACTCACCAGGCTACCCATGGAAGTAGTCGAGCAGCCATCCCTGGAATTGTTTCAGAAAACCCCATGTACGTGGTATTTTCTGAATCTTTGCTCATCATACACAGACCCAGAAAGAAAATGTATGTATAGTTTAAATAAAATTATTTTTGAAGGCTTTTATAATGTGAGAAAGTCCCTTAATCATCAGTTCTTTCTCATGCTTCCCTTAAAACATTGGGAAAAGAAAGGGCATATAGTAAACGTGAACTCAAGATGTGAAGATTTCCTGGGGAAAATGTCTAGTTCTGTGTTTTTTTGAGACCCATTGAGAAGAATTTAGCTTTGGAAGGATCATTCACACACCACATGAATTAAAAACCATATAAAAGGTTCTGCAGAATGACAACTGTTGGTACAAATTTCTACATATCCATAGATTCCAGACATGGGTATGAGTAGCGTGTGAAAACAGAAGGTATTAATTGCCACAGAAGGTATTAATCCTTTCTAACTTTAGCAATTAAAATTTTAGGAATTTTACTTGAGTCAATCTTCTGGAGATGAGCTGGACACTCTCACAAGGTTGTTTGCCTACCCTAAAATAAATTTCTGAAAGGGATGAGGTAAAAAAGTCTCTGGAGAAACATTTCTTTTACCTTTTCAATAACAGGATCCTAATTAGAGAGTCTAATTTAGCCTGAATGGCTGAACTTACAGAAATTAATCTCATATCTACCTCTGCACATTCAGTGTTGACTTAAATTTTTGTATTTAACCTCAGATCTGGCTGCAGAACAGGCTGAAGTCATCCACTCTATGGTATCAGTAGCATTAATAATAATTAGTACTATTATGCATTACATAACAGCAACAATAATATTAATAGCTAAATATTAGGGATATCAT
This sequence comes from Loriotus luctuosus, assembly GCA_035582745.1. Classification (NCBI taxonomy): domain Eukaryota; kingdom Metazoa; phylum Chordata; class Aves; order Passeriformes; family Thraupidae; genus Loriotus; species Loriotus luctuosus. Next base: position 109,619,532 of record JAWWEY010000172.1, read on the forward strand.
TGCTTGAAAAAATAGCTTAATTCCAAAAAAACTACAAGAATTATTTTACAGAAGGGAAACCCAGTTGAAAAACAACTCCGTGCAGCTGAACAAAGAACACTTACAAGATTGAGGCTGGCCCCAGTGCAAATTATATGATAGCATCTTCTGATTACTGTGTGTCTGACACAGTTTTAGCCTAGGATACAATCTGTCATGCTGGATTGCCACTGTGTGTTCTACACCAGGGAAAAATATATATCAGTAAAATTTACCATCTGTGTCATTATGTGACTACATCAATTTCAATCTGAACATATTTGTTAGTTTTAATTCCCAGATACATATATTTTTTGTCACTAAAGCTGTCATTCATATTAGCTTTCATTGTATAAATCATACAAATTCTTTAGTGGTCTTCAGATGTCAGAAAAAAAATCTGAAACCTGTATTATTTGTAAACCTGGGGTCAGGGAGTGCAATAATTTAACCTTTATGATTTCTTTTTTTTTAAAAGTCCATCCTTACAATTAAAACTGACACCAAAAGGTCAAGGATCAGGGCACTTATGGTGGGTTAAAGCTTAGCTAATCACTCCCTCCTACTCTCCCTCTCATTATGTCACGCTTTCTGATGGGTTTCCATGCCAGAAACACCATTTGATTAACCTTCCCCATGCTCTAACACCTACCTGAGAAGAGACAGGGGCTGCTGCACCACGAGGAATGTGGAAAAGTCAGTGGAGGTTTAATCGGATTAATCTCTGTGCTCTGCATATGCACAGGTACCTCTGGTGACAGCTCAGCCAACACTAATGTGCAACAAAGGGATCTGGTATTCAGAGGGGTCCCACACCTTAGCTGGGGGGGATGCACCTGGGCAAGCCTGGTGTGCAAGAGTTACAGGCAGCTGATAACAGCCCTGCTCTGATATTGTCACAAATTGCTGGCTCTGGAGAGAACTTTTTGATCAAACTCCTGCTGCAGTTTGGTGTCTCAAAGGGATGGCTTTCAGATACGAGCTCCTGCCAGGCATGAGCTCTGCACAGCCCCTTGTCTCCATTCCTGGGAAATGCAGAGTCCTGTTGGGAGGTGGTCTGGAGGTGTTGGCACCGTTTCTGTGGGAGGAAGGGTTGGTGCATGTCAGGAGCGATGCCCAGCATGCCAGCATCATTCAGGGAAAAGCCTCTGCCCTCCTGGCTCCTGGGGAGCAATATGGATATGACCACACTGGATGGTGAAGGCAATGCCACCCTGGATTCCAGCTGGCCCTTTGTCCCTCACCCTCGGGCAGCAGGAAGAGCCCAGAACATGCAAATAGGGCAGAGCAGTCTCCTAGAGACACGAGCCAGCAGGTGGGAAACACTTGCCACAAGAGCAGCTGTGTCCAATGGGGTGACAAGGAATGCACCTTACCCTGCTATGGACCTCTTAATCCCAGACCTTTTTCTCCTTAAAGCCAGCCCTTAATGAAGATACATCTGTGCTGGTCTTCCTGAACTTTGTGAAATCCCATGACAACAATCCTACACAGCACAGGTTTTCTGAAGTCCTCTTCTTTCCTGAGGGTTTAGGACTCAACTCCAGATTAAGTCTGCCACTTTTCTGACTTCACTGGTCTGCCTCTGATCTTTCTAAATGGATTGGCTGGTTTTACTTCAAAAAGTGCTGGCTCCATCTAAAAACGGTGTCCAATTTTATTCCAGTCCATTGCAGACTACCTGAAGAACTCGATAAAAGCAAAGCAGAATAATTCAGATCACCTGATTTCATTGTCCCAGATATTTTATAGGTTTCAGCTTCCCAGATTCTGCTGAAGTTCTTATTCCTGAGAGCTGAAAAGATTCCCTACATGGTTGTCTTCTACTGGCACCCATGGAGAGGTAAAACAAAGCCCACTCATCAAATCCAGAGATTGTGAGATTCATTCGTCTCACTTTTGAAAATAGAAATAATATATGGAGAGAGAAATTATGGTTTTATATGTGGGCAATACATGTCTGAATGGCATTGGACACCTGCTGACAGCCATAGGATGGGGCTGTGGAGACTTCATGCTTCTGGACGAGGAACTGAAGACCAGGAGAGGTATCATTTCTGGATGTACCCGTCTTCCTCCCTGGTTTGTAGTCTAAGATTAATTTCTTGGACCAGTTGCCTAACTTTCCTTCTCTTCCTTTATATTTTACACCTGAATAAAGTAATTTTCCCTTGATATCAGCTCCTACAACCTGGAAATATTCCCTTTGGTCACTGCAGTGAAGGTAAAATGCTCTATTTGAGCTCCCCAAACCATCAATTCTGAGGATCAGTGATCCAGGTAGCAGCTGTAAAAGGAGTTAAAAAATTATTCCTATTGGGGCACAGCTGTCTCTTTATGCAATTGCATAAGTACTTTCTAAAAGATGAAAGATGGAAAAAGCAGGCACTGAAATCAGATCCCTTTTCCCTTTCTGGATCTCAGTCCATGTTCCTCTCTGAGACTCAATGAAACTTATTGGATGCTTTAATGACAAGTTAAATGCAAGTTAACCAGTGCCAGGACAGATTTGCTGCCTCTCAGCCACATATTTTATTAGTTTCTTTTAACCTCCAAAAGAAGATGATCACATGCATGTACCCACTGAAAAAAGGCCCTTTATTGTGTTAATTCCCAAATGGAATGGTTTAGAAGAAAATCAGTTGCATGTGCCAAAACCAGAACAGGCACCAAACTCCCATTTTAACAGGAATAACCAAGATCATTTCCCCATGTTCACAGATTAGCACTTTTTTACTTCCCAGGGTAGATGTAACTGCATATTCATTATCATATTATGATCCATCCATGTCTCCACAGCATCACTGCACTGGGTAATTCCCAACCCCATCTGAGCAGCCTTTCCTATTGTTATGGTGCTACTTAAGAGCAGGCTGTCATGTTCTGTGAGACATTCCAAATCCTCCAGCCTAGAAAAGACATCAAGCTTCTTTCAGCTCTGTGCCCCTGCTACTTTCTTAGCTTTAGTGAACCTCTCATGGTTTCTGGTCTTGTCTCCTTTGGGACTTAATCTTTTCTCCAGCAGTTCTCCAGTTGGTGCCTCAGAGCTTTTTGTAATAACTTCCTACCTGAGAAGAAGTTTTGCTGTTGCCGTTGAACAAAAAATCCAACATACTAAAATGTAAATGTGTTCTATCAGCTTAATATAAACCATAGAATATCGATAATAAATTCATAAGATAATTTAGATTGAAAGTAACTTCTGAATACTGCATGGTGCAATCAACCACCAACACAAGCCCAACTATTAGGCTGGTTTGGGTCATGCCCAGTTCTTGTGCCTCAGTGAGTTCTTTACCCAGACTAACTCTGATGGGTGTCCACTCTGGGTTAGAAATGAAGGCATGTGAGGGATTTGCTCCATCACTGGAATTTATTGAAGTTATGGAATTAATAACACAGATCAACACTGCGACACAAGGCAGCTCTTGGTGAGCAAAGAATTGCAACTATTTTGATACTGCAAATTAGTCTTACACAGGAATTTGATTATATGTAAACTTCAAGCCTGTTTTACTGCACAGTGAATTGAAACTGGGTGCTCAATGGAAAAAAGTGGCAGTGGTGGGTAGAAGGTGCTGGCAGTAAGGTTCAGTACTTGTGAGACAACACATCTCAGCACCTGCATTCCCAGCCTTGGATCTCCAATAGCCCAAGGGTTTTGATCTTCAGACCATGACAGGAGGTGTCCATTTTCACTCCTTTCCCAAAAACAAAGTGACTTGAAAGCACTAGTTTTATAGGGTTAAACGAGGCATGTATTTTGCTGCCTTATTTTTTTGATTAACCTTTTGACCTGTACATTAATTGCAAGAGGTGAAAGGGAGGGAGATTTCACAAAACATGGGTTTGGACAGAAGCCCTGAACCAAACTAGAGCAGTAGTAACAACTCGCAAGTTTACAGACATCCAGAAATTATGGGCACATTGCACTTCTGGAAAATATATTAGGTGAGGGATAGCTTTATCCCTCAGGTGAGTGTTCAGCTTCTTTAGTGACCCATAACTCAGGAGTGTGGCAGGCATTAGCTCTTTACAAAACATCTTTATCCTTCATGGCTGAGACAGAAGCTGAAGCATGCCGAGTATCTTACTTATTCAGCAGCGATTTGAGTAATTTTATTTTAAACACTGACTTGATGTGGTCGGTATAATGGATGAAGGGAAGAAAAAAAAAGTGAGGCAGCAGAAGTGTATCTAATTTTTTATTAAATATATCACTGTTGCAATCTGACTTGTACTGTAAGGGAAAATTACACACCATAAAACAGTACAGAGAATGGATCTGATGCATAATACAGGAACCTGCCTGCAGAAGAAGCCATGTCACATAAAACTGTAAATATATCCATACAAATTCAGACACATTGGGAAAACAGAGGGATTTTTACACCGTGTGTCTTGAATCAAGAAAAGGGAAATGTATTGGTATGTCTGTTTTACCTGCCCTAATCTCTGCTTGCCAATTCTAGAGCCCATCCCCTCACCTTTATTATCACAGTCACTGAAATATTAGAACAGAAAAGAAGTGGCTTCTGTTGATACACAGGAACACCTGAAACTGCTCCTATGCCCAGAAAACAAATTGGTTGGTTTTTAGTATCTTAGGCTCCTTTCCTGACCTTTTTTGTTTTAGGCCAAGGTGCCAGAAAAACAACAGTCCTTCAAAGAAACCCAGTAATAGTTTAAGATCTGAAGGAAGGTAAGTAATTTTTTGGTTAACACATCAAACAGTCTTAGGAAGATCTCTCTCTATGAAATACATAATAATGGATTATACATGTTATAATATATTTATGATATAATAATTCTCAGGGTTTTCTGAATTGGATCTTTGAAGGGAAGTTTTGAATCAAGGCTTCTTAGAAAGACCTTAATATTATCAGTGAATAATGAAATTCTCATATTTTTATTTTTTGGGATGGTGCACATATGTAAAGAAAATCTATAAACTGAAAATATATTACCATAATTATTTATTTTCTACTTAAAAGACTCTCAATTCAAAATATTATATAAATAATTTTATGAATTTAAAATGAATATAATTTGTCAGAAGTGAAATTGTAGTGTCTTTATTTAAGTAAAACAGTTCCGTTTGTTCAACCCAAAGTAAAAAGCACATTTCCATTTTATTTTCTTGATATATTATTTTCCTCAGACATTTTCCTTTATACATATATCATCAAACTCCGAAAATTCACTGCTCAGCCAGCCCTAGTTCTGTGGTCAGCCCATTTTTCTGACTTTAAACTTTACATAATTCACTCATTTTTCAATACTTTTCACTCATTGAATTATTTTAATTATTGAATTTTTGAATTTTGGTAAATTATTGAATTTAATCCTGAGCACTTGAAGATCCTGTGACTTCCATTACAGGATTGGGAAATATATTTGGTGTTTTAGGTACTTCAGTGGTCCTCATGCATAAGTGCATTGTAGTTTATCTATCAAATTAAGGCATGAAAGCTTGGTATCAGTAATTAATAGGAGGGTTTCAGCAATTAACAAAAAAAATCCTTTTTTCCCTGTAAAACTTTTTAAAAGCATTATTACCTCTAAATGTACTCTCAAGAGTTGTCTGTTTTGAGACAGAAAACAAACCGAAGCAAAGCAAAAACAACAAAACAAGCTTGTTTTGACAGTGGAAAACAACATTTTTTTATTATTATTCAATGAGATGAATATTTTCCATAAACATTCTCGCTCTGAACAAAGAGACAATTTCCATTCAAAGCTGTTTAAAGGGAAATGTTCAGAGCAGTCTAAGCAGCCTTAGGTGACTGCCTTTCACTGATGGGTGAAGCAAATGCTTAAGAGATGTCACTTTCAGAAAGCTTTATAGGATCCTTGGGAATGGCAGTCACTTGCTAAATATTAGGGTCTAGTGTTTAATATTATTTTATCTTTGCTTTCTTCCTTTCCTTTTTATGAGTCAGAGCTGTAAAGAAGGAATGTGCACATATATGTGAAATCTGCTGGATTCAGATCATGCTGGGACTGAGCAGAAATGCAATATCTCAATTTATCTTTTCAGAGATAAACACGAGCTGGATAGATCAGTTATGACACTGTCATATCAACAACATTCAAGGGGCAGCAGAAGATAGGGGATCTTTAATTTTAAGTGATTAATTTTAATGGCATGCAGACTCACATTAATCTTCCTTGCACTGCCTGTCTTCCCTGGCCTTAATCCCACAAGCACTAAAGTTCATCTCTAGTTTACTCACAGAGGCAGGAGAGCTGGGGCTGGGTGCAGAGAATACAGACCTCTGCTCTGGAAAGTTTAACACCTGAAGAAAAGTCAATCAGCCTTATCACTTTCAAGAAAATCAACCTTTTTTCTTCTTTTTTTCCTTGACACAATAACGATCAAGAATTCCTGATTTGTGTGATCCACAGAGCAGTAATTTTCTATCCTGGCAGAACAAAATTTGCTGGGATATAGATTTTTCAGAATAATTCCCTGGTCATAATGTCAGTGTCTCATGGGTTCTACAATGGTATCACTAATCATAGAGGTAATTTTCTTGCAGTGAAATTAACTGTATAAAATTGTAAAAGAACAAGCCACAACAAGCCATATATGAAGTGTAAATACAGTGAAAGAAGTATGATATCAGATATTCTTCTCACCAGTATCTAGGTGGATGCATTTTGCTAAGCCTTATTAAAAGTCTAGTTTTCAAAACCTGAACTGAGAGAGCAAATGCACATTTTTTGCTCCTGTACTCTTCTTTAGCACCAGTTTCTGGAACTGGCTTGTTTTGCCAATGAACTATTTTGTCTGTCAGCTTATATTAAGTCAAATTAGTTCTCATTTCAATAACTGACAAAGATCATCTTTGACAACATCAGTGACCTCACATGTCCTGACAAGGGCACATAGTCGAAGTCTATAGAAAAGGAAGGAAAGTTTTATAAATTATGTGCCAGAGGAATGTTAGTGTTAGGAGAACACTTAGGTTCCTTGGATATGTGAAACCCTGAATGAGAGCTTTGTGTTTTTAGCTGCACTTCATATGTGGTTTGAAGATTAATAGATAGATAGCTGGGTAGAGTGATGGGCAGAAGGAAAAGGAAGGCAGACAAAAATGAAATAAACAGGAAAATAATTAATAAATTCATTAACTGGTGTTGCAAAAGTCCTGCATGTCAACAATTGTAGCTAGTCTGAATTTTTTTTCACCATTCCCAATACAGAATTCAGGTGTATTATTTTAAACAGAAAATCTGTGTGTCAGTTTAGGCAGCTCCAAAGTTGATCCCATCACACGGTGGGATGAAACAGTCTGGAAGTTGTAAATGTTTAGAGGTACTTTTCTCTCTTGGAGAATTTATTATTGATACAATAGAAATCCTTTAAGCTGAGCACCTCAGTTGCCTTACTGAAGCAAAATTATGGGACTATTTTTGCAAGATGAAACCCACTCTGGCGCACCTGCCCTTCTGGAGAGTTCCACAGAAGTTTGTGCCACGTCTGTGGTACAAAAGCCTTTGTACAGGACCCATTCATGAGGGGTAAATGTCATTTCCAATAGAGTAAGTTGCTCAAGGAGGCAGAGGAATGCCTATCATTTCTGTTTCTCCTGACTAGACCTGACATTCATCTGGTGGTGTCAGGGATGTTTTAAGGATTGCTAAATGCATCTTCTGTCCTCCCATCATTCAAACAAACAGAATGCCTGATAATCCCTTAACCAAGAAGCTGCTTCATAGCAAATGTGATAAAGTCCTCAAAATAGGAGGATTTTAAGACAAAGGCTTTTCTTATCTCTCAATATGAATCCACATATTTGTCTTCTTTTTGGAAAGAACGTGTATCTCCAAAATTTTTAACTGTCAACATTAAATTATTTATAATTTTTGTGCTTCTCATATCCCATCTCATTGTTTCAGGGTATATGAAGGGATTGCTCCTTCCACCACTAAGACATGGTAATCTCAGCCTGGAAGAATTGTGTTCCATAGAAGACCTAACACATTAACAGTAACAGATTTGCCTAAAAAAAGATGATATTTTATCTAAGAGAAGTTTCAGGATCTGTTATGCATTCATAAATGTTAAGAGTTATCTTCTCTTAGTTTTCTTTGAAATCTAGAAAAGGAACAATTAAAGATTCCAAATATAACCCAAAAACATTTTCACACTGATTAAGGGTTAATTATTTTCAAATGATAATTAAAAATATGGATCTCCTTGCCCGAATGTACGTAAACTTTGTAGAAATGTTTTATTATGCAGTGCATAATATGAAATGGAATGAAAATCCAGCACAGCTTCATACTGGAAAAGAGAGATTCACCTACTCTGCACTTAAGATCAGGTTTGCATGTGTTGAGGTAGTAGTGCCTTTCTAATTTAATTATGTCACTGATTCCTGACACCCCAGACTTCTAATCTTGTGTGTCTGATTCCTAGTTCACATATCATTGTCATATATCCTGGAATGCAGCTTGACAATTCCCTGCTGATGGAGCCTGGACCTTTAATATTATGAGTTTGGATCTTAAGATATTATTATTCCAGAAGTAATTGCAGAAATATAGTATATTCTGCTCAGTATTTAGCATAACTCCTACTGATGGAGATCTGATTGCTCACCACCTTTGAACAAGCATCCAAGAAAAGCTTACAAACTTCCCCATCTCTGGAAGTGTTCAGGGCCAGGTTGCACAGGGCTTGGAGTAACCTTGGATAGTGGAAGTTGTCCCTTCCCATTACAAGCAGGGGCTTGGGATAAGCTGATTTCAAGGTCCTTTCGAACCCAAACTATTCCATAGTTTACCACCTTACACACTTATCATTGAATATTACAAGAAAAGCTCTGTAAAAACCTTAGGAAAGACTTTGCAATACACAAAGTTTCACATTCTTTTCAACTGGTGCCTTCAATTTGCTGTGAGTTTATCTAGTTTTTGTTTTTTATTATTTATATTCCCAAAGTGCATGTGGCACCCAGAAAAATGTTGACATGTAAATTATTAATTAGGCTAAATCACTCATCAGATTTTGATACGTTTGGAGATTCATTTCCTTTCCCCAATTAACCCTTTAACCCTTCAACTACCATTTCATTAAGTAAACAGGAGGGCTGTGTAAACCAGGGAATATTTATTAACAGAGTTGTGCCAATTAGTAAGGAATATATTTTTCCAAGGCAAGGGCCAAACAGGCCTCCAGTCTTCTTTTGTATACCCATGCTTCCTTTTCATTTGGATAGTGGAAGTAGCAGGTGTTGAAGGCTAAGTGCTGTATCCAATTTGAGGCTGTTCAAGTCTGCTGATTAGGTGATCACTTCAGATGAAATTTCTCCATGGAAGGCAAGATTCCTTCATTTTGGTCAGTCTATAAATAGCATTTTTGGTAGTAATGCCCTGGCTGAACTTTGCTGCATGGCACATCAACAACATCTATTTATCCCAAATGGGCAAATTTTGAAATTATGATCTTCACAATAAAGGCATGTACACAAAATATTGCATAAAAGGGCTCAGTTCCTCTGACAAAGATCAAATAAAACTTGGTTGGTTGATCTGTCCGTGCCTATAGGGTATTAGTGATTATAATATTGTGCTTTAATGGACTATGGACCCAATTTACATAACATTTACATGTCATCTACATACTCTTTATGGAATAAAAACTCAGTGATTCAGACAGAAAAAATATCTGAGATGTACAGATGCATTCTTCAAGCTGACTTTTTTGGCTCTTCAGCTTGAAACTGAGAGTTTTGACTTTACCTGTTCCCTTTGGAACCCAAAAGCAGAGCAGAAGGATCACTGCAGCCCCACTCTCAGTACTCTCAGTGGGACAATGCCCATTAAGAGCCCATCAAACCCAACCAGCATTTCATTTGCACAGAAATTACTCTGAATAAAAGTGTGAATGGATTAAAATGTTCCCTTTTTTGAGAAATTTTTACTTTTCTGTGTTTTCTACCTGGAGAATCTTTGGCATTATCAGATACAGAGATTTTTAAGTGTCTTCACAATAGCCCTGTACTTCTGCTTTGCAGTTTGGGAAAAGGGAATGGGGATGACAGAATTGTGGCTCAACCATGATGCAGACTTTCTGTGTGGCACTGTCAATCACAGACACCATTTAGGCTTTTCTGTTCAAGAAAGAAATGTCAAGAAACCTTTTACCAAATTCCTGGCAAGTCTTGCTCATTTACAGCTTTGGGAAGGAGTGACCAGATGTCCTAAAATGCTGAGATGCTCAGTAATGTGCCAGTGCTGCTGCCCTGGCCCTGGAGGCCTGAAACATGGGAGGAATCCACAGGAGTCACACAGAAGCTCTCCAAGGCTACTGAGTCTCCTCTGAGCTAAAAATAAAATGGGCACCTCAGGGCAATGTTTTATGATTTAATCAACCTGTGTATCTATAATAGTTCTGATAATAACCAGAAAGGGGAAATGTCAGGGCCAAAGTGATACCACGCTAACCAGGACACATCCGGTGTCCAGGATGAAGGTCTGGTTATTTATGAGCACAAAACAAAAATAATTCTAGAATTCAGACAGGAACTGAGAAGTTTGGATCCTGGGCCTCCCACATCTGTGTTTGGGACCAGTACATTTTATGAAATATGTGAAGCATTGCAGTCCTCCTATTGGAAAAGGAACTAGAAGAAAGAGGAAAGAGGAAAGAAGAAAGGAGAAAGAAGAAAGAAGAAAGAAGAAAGAAAGAAGAAAAAAATAATGAAGAAAGAAGAAAGAAAAAGTTAAAGAAAGAAAAAAGAATTTAGGAGCTGTGGTAAGGACCTTCTTCTAGTCACGGACAGGAAGTTAAGGAAAAAAGTCAAAAGCAGGCTTTTTCTTCTGATATTCCCATGACAAATTAAACAAAGGAAGTTAAGCCAACACCTCGGATTTGAACTCAGAGCCATCACTGCTTGAGATCCTTGGCCAGACAGACTTCATAGCATTAGTTGGCACTGTTCCCAAAAGTTTGGTTTGTGTTCTTGGCTCTGCCATTTCTCACAGACAAACCTGGCAGAAGCTGCTGACTCAAGGTCACTAAAAGAGATTGCTTCAATTCATCTAAAACATCCAACCAAGGCCAGGTTAGGTGGGATATGGAGAAACCTGTTCTAGCAAAAGGGGTCCCTGCCCATGGTAGTGGGTTGGAACTGGATGAACTTTAAGGTTCCTTCCAACCCAAACCATTCTGTGATTCTGTAGTAGGGCTGGTGTTGTATAGCAGGATCTACAGATCTGTGCATGAACAAGCCACGCAAATCTTTGCATGAACACAAATCTTTCCAAAGAAAGCCTGCTGCAAGGGGTTGCATTATCTACATTTTGTTATACATAGTGATAGTTTATTACCAGGGATAATGACCAAAACAAAAAGATCTGGTCAAATAAATAATAAGTCTGAAAGTTAGTGCATTAGAATTGTGACATTGAGTATTAAACTGTCAGTGGAAGGGTCAAATGGGCTGGGAGGTGCCATGTGGTAGAAGCTGTTTGAGCACAGCTAAAAGACAGTTCTAACAGACCAGAAGGATAATCTTGGATACAAAGATGACCTGAGAAAGGGAGTGGTCTAAGAGGCCAAACATGTGTGATTGAGGATGTTTTGATAACCACTGAAAAAGAAGAGAGCAAGAAACTGAGCAGATGACTGTAAAAGTATGAAAACAAGGCAAAATAAGAGTTTCTTTGTTGGAAGAGAGAGTTGACAAACAAGTTTTCTGAAGAAAAGAACTGCGGAAATAATAGGTAGAAAAACAGGTGGAAAAGAAAAAAAATTAATGGAACAATTCTGTCATACAAAAAGAGATTAAGAGACAGTGGCAAAAATCCTAAGAAGAAATGATGTGCAGCTGGTTGTGAGAGAACAGAAAAAGGGAAGTTCTTTGGACAGAAGGAGGAACAGAAGAGACAGATTGTGGTTCACAGAGTTCATGGTAGCTCCACAAAGCCACGTGTGGCTCTGGACTTTTGCTGGGGAGAATTACAGGACCTATCAAGTGGGTAGAGAGAACAAAAGACTGGGTCCTCTGCCAGGAAAGGGCACACAAGGGGTAAAAAATAAACAGTGTGAGAACATACATTTATCTGTTCCCTGTATTTCCTGGGCCCTTAATGGGGAAAAAGAGATGTGGATTAATCAATGTGTGCTTTCTAGACTAGAGACATGTATGAGGTTGTGGGGAAGTATGGTTCGACCTCTTCTCTCACGCAGCTCATGATAGCACAAAGGGAAATGGTCTAAAGATGTGCCAGCAGCAGTCCAGGTTGGATATCAGAAACAATTTCCTCACTGAAAGAGTGGTCAAGCATTGGAACAGGCTGCCCAGGGAGGCATCACCACCCCTGGGAATGTTCCAAAAATGAGTGATATAGTTTAGTGGGCATGGAGATAAATGGTCTTAAGTTTGGAACTGATGATCTTGATGGTTGTTTCCCACCTTAGTGAGTCTATGTTCTCTAAGGTATGTTCTCTAAGGAAAACAATTGCTGTCTAACTTTGGGCTAATAACTGTGCTCATAGCTCTGATCATGCTTCCTCTGGTGACAAATGTTTGAGTTCTGTCCCATTTTTAACGCTGATGCCAATGCTCTACTATTGCTATTACTATCCACTGAGGGTATTTTGGCAATCCAACACAAGCTGCTGACTTTGAAAATCTGATTAACATATTAATTTCAATCCTTTGCACACCAATAAACCTTTGTACTTTTTCAGAAGGAGAACATAAATTGTCCCCTGTATTGCAAGCAGCATATCTACGACAATGTTCACCACCACCACCACCATACTTGTTCTGCTTTACAAACCAGGCCCTTGATATAGATTTCAAAGAGCTTTCATGTAAAATCCTTCTTGACCTTGTTGCATTGTCAACAGAAAACAACCTTTATGTACAGTCTCTGGTGGCTTTCTTTTTGTTTCATATTTTTTTAAACATCAATATGTAATGATACAAAAGGATTTCTGATAATATAATTTTTTGACTGGCAGCAAAATAGCTGCCACTTCACACTACTGAATATTATTATTATGTGTTTATTATCTTGTCATATTTTTCTATCTTTTTTCCCTCTTTATGGAAAAGGTTTTTTCTAATATCCTTTTAACTGGAAAACATTCTCAAGCCCTTTTTGCATTTGCTTAGCCTCCACTTATTAATTTTTTCTGTTAGCAGGCAAGGAAGAGAGGAATAAAAAGGCTTCTGGTTGTTCCTAGAAAGAAAGTATGTGTGTTTTTTAGTCAGAGCAGGAATGGAAAAAAGTGGGCTCTTGGGCTCCAATCCATTCTACTGTGAGTTAAAGACTTCATTTCACTCACTTTAGTTTGGATTAAGGCTGTGTGTTTGTATTTCTGTGATGACTGCAGCAGCACCGACCCATTCAGGTTGGGGTCTTTCAAGTGGAATGAAATGCATGATTCAAATCCCTTGCTCCACCAGAGCTTTGTGTGTGGGTCTGTTGTGCACAGCAGCAACGTGAGGAGTCTTTGAGCTGAGCTGAGCTCAGTGGAGTTCTGATAGTGTGGGTCTCTGCCCAGGTGATTTAACTCATCTGATGCACATTTTCTCTATCTTGTGCCACCATTGCAGTTATTTTGTCTTCTCTTCCTTCAAATCAGGACAGATTCTTGCCATTCATTTGAGCATTTATGTTCCCCCAGCACTTCACTGGTGCAACTTTGGTAATAACCCCACTGCATTTGAAGATATCTGCTCCTTCTGCCAAAAAAGATACAAAGAAATCAGAAAAGGATGTTTAATCAGAAAAGGATGTTTACGTGCATCAACTTCCTCATATAGGAATTGTTCTTTATAACAGAACGTCTGTGTTAGGTGAGATTGAAGGTCCAGCCAACCCATCACTTCATAGAATCACTAAGGTTGGAAAAGACCTCTAATATCATCACACACAACCTTTGCCCAAACTCCACCATGTTCACTAAACCATATCACAAAGTGCCAATTTTGAACACATCCAAGGATGGTGAGTCTGCCACTTCCCTGGAAACCCCGTTCCAAAGCTCAGATAAGCCCTTTGTTCCTAAAAGGAGACATTCTGGTGCATTTTGTGTCCCAAGGGAAGAACTCTTCTGGGAAATTTGTACCCTTGGTTTGAGCTGTTGTCCTCCTCCAGAAGCTGCTGCACCCAGGAGTGAAAAAAATAGAGGCAGAATCAATACTTTCAGCATATATCTCTCATAAATTTGGTGTTTTCCCTTTGTTTCTTAACTGTCTTCTTTCCAACCAAGTGGCTCAAATCATAGTGTGACTTGTTACCTTTTTCTTGGTGAGGACAGTTTGTTACCTATAGTGCAGAGCAGGATTACAACTCAGTTTTCAAGCCTGTCTATACCAGTGGCTTCTGTGTTCCCTCGAAAAAGTGGGGGAACATAGTTCAGATTCCTTCAGGCTATAAACAGAAAGGAGCTGGACCTACACCTTGGTGCAGCAGTTACAAGGATTAAATTCTTCTGGTTATCCACTGAGTAGAAGAACCAGACACACAAATGCAGCGCTTGCAGGGATGTGGAGAGTGAACAGTGATTTTGACTAAAAATTTGTGATTTTGACCCAAAAGCCATGATTTGGCTTAGTCCAGAATGTCAGTGCAACTGCTTCTATCCCTTTCCTTTTTTTTTCCTTTACCCACAAAGGGAACAAACAATGCCCAGACCAAGATCCACCATTACAAGCATCTGCTGGAGGCCTGCAGCCTTTTCTTTTGTCCTTTAAATGCTATTAAACATTTCCTTTTACGTGTTCCACATCTTCTAAAGCAACTCACTCCTAAAACAATAAAATTTGGAGGGGAGGGGACAAGCGACCCCAAACAACGAACCATTCTGTGTAGAAAGGGCCACAGTCCTGTTAATTCAAATGACATTTTGACAGTAGCATGCTGTCAGCCCAATGGTTTGACCTATACAACAACCTCTAATTATTACTAATTAAAGAATTAATTATTCATGGCAGCACGCGCTATTAGCATAGCAGAGATGTGTTGGAATATGAGTTATGCGCGGTTTATGAATCTTCAGAAAATAGATTCTTTAATAAATTAATAAAGGGGCTCTGGGGTTTCATTAAAAGGTGGCTGGAGGGGTTGCAAGCCAGTTTCCAAGGAGACCACAGGTGGTTTGCTTGGATTTTTTTTTTAGTTAAACTTGTTTGGACCAGATGATTTCCCTTCCCCCCTCCCCCTCTCCCTCTGTCCTCACTGCTCTTTCCTCAGGCAGCGAGGAGAACATTTTAATGAAACCCCTGTTGTCCTCATATCGCTTTGATCCCCGTGTGGTCTCCAACCTCCATGTTGGCCAGTTGGAGGATAGTGCAGTTGTTTAGGTTTTTTTTTCCTTTTTTTTCCTATTCTGTTTTTTTTTCCTTTTTTTGATTGAAAGCTCCAACCAGCTCCACCATGAATAAACAACAGAAATTATAAAAGCACACTGGTAAAGGAGAATAGAACAAACAAAGGAAAAAATAAAGGAAATTGCATAAATTCAAATGAAACCATCAGGATGGGAGCAGAGCTAATTACCTTGTTTTCTGTCTGAAGAGCAGATTTGGTGGTTGTTCTTGTTACTATTTTTATATCCATGTTTGTTTCTAACATGATATTTCTTATTCTTTGGGCTGGTTTATAGATGTTATTGTTACTATAAAAACAGGAGAGAGAACATTTTTCTCTTCTTTTAATTTTTTTTTTTTTGTTTTCATTCTGTCATGACCAATGTTTCCCAACATTTATTTCACTCTAATAATGCAGAGGATGATATTACTACCTCCCACTACTGCTAACTAAACAATGATATAAATAGCAATAACAATGCTTCCAAGCTTTTTCTCCAACTTCCAGATCACATTAAAATTCCATCCTTGATTAAGAAAAGCCTCAACAAAATAGCAGCTACATTAAAAGGATAAAATTAAATGGTTCTGCCTCATTTTATGAAAGCTTGCCTTCTATCCAGTGAAGGGTATAACCACTAAATGGAGTAATCCTTGCTGCTACACAGATCCCATCACAATTACCAGTACTGCTGTCAGGAACCAAGCAAGTCCATCATCTTGATGAATCAGGGCTCCATAAAGATGGTCATGAGGGAGGATTCATTTCCTCTGCTGCTGCTCACCAAAATATTAGGAAAAGTAGATTCTATTGGAAGTGATCCATCCCATCTATCTGAAACACTGCTGTTAGGAGAAGAGAAGTCACCTCCACAGGCTATAAGGGAAATTTGGTGTTGCATGCAAAACTTTTCAATAAGGTGCAAGATGAGTCTCACTCCTC
This sequence comes from Loriotus luctuosus, assembly GCA_035582745.1. Taxonomy (NCBI): domain Eukaryota; kingdom Metazoa; phylum Chordata; class Aves; order Passeriformes; family Thraupidae; genus Loriotus; species Loriotus luctuosus. The sequence goes on from JAWWEY010000172.1 coordinate 109,635,834, forward strand.
GTACCTTCAAGTTCTTGCATGAAGCTCATCACTTATTCAGTTGGAACACAGTTTCAGAGAGACACTGCTATTTCTTAGTTTCAGATAGCACTTGAAGATTAATTTATTTGTATTCTTGGCAAATTGTTCCACAAACTATCTGCTGTAGAGGTTATGTGTTCTAGTATTGATTCCTGTTGTATTTAGGAAGGAATTCCTAAATTCCCTCACTCTGTGAGGGTGGTGAGGCCCTGGTACAGGCTGCTCAGAGAAGTTGTGGCTGCCTCTGGATCCCTGGAAGTGTCCAAGGCCAGGTTGGAGCAACCTGGTCTGGTGGAATGTATTGTGGTTTAGGAATCATATGCTCTGATTTAGTGTTCCCACTTAAATAATTCCAAGCCATGTGACTTCCCTCTCCCCTTCCACTGCAGAGGGCTGGAGAGAATTGGAGGCGCAGAAGGTGAAGAGAGCGGGTTGAGGTAAAAACAATTTACTGAGAACAGCAGTGAGGAAAGCAAATGAACAGTAACAGCCACAATACTGTGATGACAGAGGGTACAAGAAGGGAAACGTTACTGCTCAACCCTGAGGAACGCCCAAAACCAGAAAATACCTGACCCCTACCACACTACACCAGCCTGGAAGGAAACCTCTCATTCCCAGAAAATGATGAGAGGAGGTACGGAATCACCTCCAAGTCCTGGCCATCACCTCCTCCTTCCTGACTACTGCAAAAATTAACCCTCTCCTGGCCAGAACCAGGATAAAGGTGTCTCTGCCCAAGGCAGAGGGTTGGAACTAGGTGGTCTTTAAGGTGCCTTCCTACCCAAACCATTCCATGATTCTGTGATTTTTAAGGGCAATGGCCACTTATTACTGCATCTGCATGCACTGTCTAAAGCAATAAAGCTTCAATCTCAAGGGAAGCTGTGGCTGCTCTGAAAATTGAGCTATATTTTTCTCTTGTCTTTTTGATCCTTTTCACTTACTTCATCGCAGCACTCAGAGACTCTAATAAGGAACTGAGGTTCCACTTTGCTATGTGTGGTATGCACATCTAAATGGGATCACATTACAACCTTGCAGCAGTCGGATAAATTTGATCTCCCTGTGTCTGTTTGGCAAACTGACAGTCAAAACCCATTCCTGTTGAAGACAGATCTTTCAAACAGTGTGGATGATACCAAGCAATTAACCTAATAGGTCATAAAATACCAATTCCAAGACCCCAGAAATCTGAATAAAACATTGTGTTTGGAACAGACTATTTATTTAAGACCAAGTTCCCACAGAAATATATCATGTGTCATGCTACATATTTTGGAATAACTCCTCAAGTCTAGCAAAGAGTTCTGTGGTCAAATTTGCCAGTCAAAATGTATTCAGGTTATGATATCAATATCCCAGTAATAATACCAATACCAATTAGACCAATAGCTCAGCAATAACACCAGTAACCAAAGTCAGCTGGGATATCCCAGTTTACTCAAATAAAAGCAAAATTGTGCATCTGGTGCCCACTTCCCAGATAAGCATATGAAACTTTAGAGAAAGGAAGTGCATCTTATTTTGCCTTGAGAAAAAAAGTGAAAAACTTTTGGCTTCAAATGAAAACACATGCTGAAATTTCCATGTTAAAATATGCAGGATAATTCTTGTTTTCCTATATGGATTAAGTCCCTGTCCTGAACAAGATATCTGTCTGGGATTCTTTTTAATAATTTTGCTCTTGGCAAGTTTAGAAATAAGATCAGGATATAATTCAGAATTGAGTTCCTAATCCAAATTGGGATTTAAAATATAAAAAGGAAAAGTCTCAGTTTAACCCAGACATGGGTGATGCTGCTACACCGATCACCTAAAGTTTTAATGAAGTCTAAAGCAAATTGACGGAGAAGATTCTCAGAAAACCTAGCCAATTTTATTTAAATACCTTAAAAATAATTTATATGCTTAACTTCAGGCACAAAGGTTTGAAAACCTAATTGGTTCAGCCAATATTACACAGAAAATTAGCATTACACTTTTCTGTCTATTGCAGTTAACAGGATCCAGCGCAGACTGAGATATTTTTCCAAAGTCTGATATAGATTGCAATTATTGGCTTGGTCTCTGCCAAGGTTTTGGACAAATCTGCCCGGCAGTCGTCAAAAAAAATGACCAGGAACAGGCTGAGAGTTCACACACAAAAATCCAGGATGCTGCATGCTCAAAAGAGATGCTCATAACACCTTTACCTTGAGTAAAAAGAAAGACATAATTGAAAGAAAAATATTCGACTGAACAGGATGGTTTGAAAATATCTCCTGCTCATTTTTCTTAGGACTCTTAGAACAGTTCTAGCTTTTTTACATTAGTGAGGTATTTAAATTTTTCATAGTTTTGCAAATATTTTTTCATAGCAAATCATCTATAGGAAATACTTCCTTTAGAAAAGGACTGAGAAAAAAAGAGTTTAATGATATAAAACAGCACACACAATTCTGCATTTCTCATTAAATATATACTCCACAAATCTGTAGACAGGGGACATAGACATAAGAATATGCACAAGTATGCTCAGGTTTGATAATTTAAGGAACAATACTAACATTTTAATTTACTTTTTATATTTTGTTTTGGTCCTTCACATGACCAGTAAAGTATTTTCAGTTTCCTCTGAACGACTTAATAATATTTATTTCCTTCACTCTGTTCCTCACCTCTCTTTGAAATACATTTACCACCTATCAGTGAAACATTTTCAACACTGGTGACTGAAAAATATCTCTGGGATTTTCAGGACAATATTTGGAAATTTCACAGTGATCCATACTCCTTCAATACATTTTCCTCTTTCCTTCAGATTTATGTGCTGGGATTATTTATTTATGGTTCCATCAGATATTTTCAATCAGGCTTCTTTAATGGAGGAAGAAATTTCTCTTGCCTCCTCATGCCTCTTGTGCTTTGCTTATCAGTTTGTGCTTACAGATTTATATACTAGAAGTCTTTTTTCTGTGTATTATGATCATTTTTTCCCTAAAATGGTTCTTTTTATTTGTCCTTTTTTCCCCCAGTCCTTCTCTGTATATTTTTTTGTTATTGGAGCCTAACAAAAACTATTTTTATTTCCTGGAGAAATTAAATATTCTTAATTTTGGGTTCACTAGACTCAAAATATATGAATTTTTTATAGAATTTTTCTTTGTCCAGCTCATCTGTCCAAAAGCAAAGTTTTGGAGTGATCTGCAAGCCCAGCTGTGGGGCAAATAGGGATCAGCTATGTCTCAGCTTTAACTGAAAAACAATTGTCCAAACAGTTCTGTCAGGGCTATTATGGTGCTGCTCATTTAACAATGATCTGGACTGGAACATGAAATCAGGAGAAATAAATGGATACCAAAACACTGAAGTTAATTACTAACACAAATGGATGTTTACTAATATATATTGTAGAAGGAGTTTTCGCTCTAGGAAAATATTATCAGACCCTATGGGCATCCATTCCCTACTTTTTTCTTTTTTTTTTCTTTAATGAGCTCAGGAAAGATTAAAGCCCTAATTAAACACATATTTTATTTCTGTATTTAGGGTTTTGTTTTGTTTTTTAAACTACATCCTTTTAATGTAAAACCGACATTCTGGCATTGCTCATATGCCCAGAAGAATTAGATAATCAACAGCAGTTTATAATAAGAGTGAGCCAGAACAGAGCATAAAGTTCAATAAAAAGGGGATATTTTTCTTCACAAGGTTTGGAGTGTTCAGATTTTCTTCTGGGTTTGGAGTTTTATTCTGCAAGTCAGGTTGAGAATTGCAAATGTATTACGCTTAGAAACCATTTATTTTAACTGCAGTGAAAGTTGGTGACAGACACAATTTAAAAAGTATATATTAAAGAAATCAAAATTTAATTAAAATGAAATTAAATCTGAGCAGGATAGTGACTCCACATACAGACAACTACATCCAAGGTAATCATTGAGCTGTGGCTCAGCTCTCCTAAATCCAGACATGTATGATATTTGTTCCCATGTGAGCATTTTGGATCCCAGTTTTGGTCTAAGAGTGAGTTAATTTAGTCAATAGGAAGGGAAGAATGCCACAATGAATCCTGAAGGAAGACTACACGTTCACACAGCTGAACTGCCCTCCAAAATCTGCCTCAGTACCACTGACAAAAGTGAGGCAGTGTGGAAACACCTGTGAGTGATTAAAAATGTGATGCTTGAAACCAACATCCTCAAAGTAGAGCTGATACTTTAAAGAAGTTAAAAGGAGATGAGGTAAATGGCTGAGGTTTAAAAATCCATTTTTGTGGCTGATGGAGTTGCTGAAGTTGATCCCACTCTTCCTGTCCCAAACACCATCATATCCTATTGGCACGTGGGTGGAATTGGCAATGTTAGAAATTCCTAAGATACCAGTAAAATGATGGGTAAATGTATCTGGACAATGGATAAGGAATAGAAAAGCTGCCTGTAAATAAGCAACAGGAAGGTCTAAGAACTTCATAAATGAAATAATTATTCTGTTACCAAACCATGCTGATCACTTTGGTGATGGATGAGGAAAGAGAGGA
>JAWWEY010000172.1:109644829-109698789 GCA_035582745.1 Loriotus luctuosus
CACTTTGTATTAAAATGAGGTTATTAGTCCTTCACATGTGCGCAATTCTTCTCTTGAATTGGGTCGGTGGTCTCTAATTGGGTCTGTGGTCCCCGGGATGAAGTCAGGAAGGTCTTCATCAGGTCTCTGTGACCTTCTGGCACGATCCAAGGCCCCCTGCTTCGTGATGGATGGACATAGAGTCCAGGTGCTGGGCATTGTTCTACTGGTTTCAATATATTCCTATAATGGTTCACTTGCTCCACTTCCTTCTACAAATGAGCTCATAATATAATAATTAGCTTTAGCTTAAGCATCTAATAATCATTAACCTATCATTGGTGTATCTAGCTTTAATATGAATTGGTTCTAACCCTCAGCTAAAATCTTAACCCTTTAAAATCATGATTCATTCCTCACTCCTTTATCAAAGTTAGTAAATTCTTTTACTAATATACAGATCCTTCTTCATCTAGCAAAGCTGCACGGTAGGTGTCTCTTAGAACTGTACTGTCACAGACATATTTTCTGAAAAATCTTTTGCCAGGATTTTTTCTCCTGAGAAGTTGGGAAGCTTCATCTTCTCCATGTTTTGCTACTTTGGAATGTGATTTGGAGAATTGTTTACCCAGTATGTGAATTGTTTTTAATTAATGACCAATCACAGGTCCAGCTGTGTCGAGGTTGTGAGCAGTCACATGATTTTATTATCATTGCTTTCTAGCTTTCTGATGCCTCCTTTCTCCTTCTTTAGTATAGTTTTAGTATATAATTTTCTTTTAGTATAATATATATAATAAAATAATAAATCAGCCTTCTGAAACATGGAGTCAAGATTCTCATCTCTTCCCTTGTTGGGGTTGCCTGCAATTCAACAGCCCACTATCTAATGGTTTCTCCAAACAGGGCCCTTTAAACGAATAAATCCCTTCTTTTATCTCTAATTAAAAAAAAAAATTAAATGTTCCCCCTTTCAAAACAAAGATTCAATGAGAGCTTGTTTGTTAAAAAACCCTAAAAGCCCCCAAGCCTTGATGTTGGACACAAAGGGGGTTTGCCTGAAAGGAGGGAGAACAAAAGTGGGCTCCCGTTCCTGCGCCGCGTCCGGCCGGCGGCACCGTGGCCACAATGCCTCAGACAGGTGCTGAACAGGAATTGCAGTCTGCTCCCTGCACTTGCTTAGAAATGGAGCAGCAGAACTAATTCCAACAAGGCTGGAAATTCATCAGGGAGGTTTCCACCCTGCTGCAGCCACATCAGGAACCCGGAGTGCATCGGGGTGAAGCAAAGCTGCGCAGTGGCTTTGCTGTCAAATTGCAGAGAGCCAAAAAAATAATTTGTTTCTTCTAAATGAGAGTAAAAACTCAGTGTAAATATAGACAGGCAAAAATGTATTTAAACACTGAAAAAGCCTCAGTGCAAGAACACTGTGCTGTGAGAACTTGTTTTAGTCAGACACTGTTTGTGTTGTGCCATTTAGATTTTTAAGTGGCCATTTGATGTCCAGATCTGTTAGGGATAAATAATTTCACAAGTCAGGCTAAAAGGTTCATTAAAAGGCAGCACTGAGAAAAAGGTTTGTGTGTCAAGAGGTTACAGGAGCAGGGATTTTGTTTTACTTAAGCACTGTTTTCAAACCTCTGCAAGGAAAAATGTGATTTTTTTAATCTCTACACTTCTGTACAATGTGCAAGTCACTTTGTCTTTTTCTTTCCACGCAGTTAAATCCCAGGGATATGAAATTTAAACAACACTTAAAAACATGACCAAGAAAGGGTGGGGAAGCCAAGACAACAAAGTATAGCCAGAGCACCTACAAAAAATTAAGAGGACAAAGAAAGGCTGGTGATGCCACAAATCAGTTTCTTCTCAGATTGTTTCATTCTACCAATAAGTATCTCAATTGCTGCTGGATAACAACTAAACAGAGCACAAAGGGAAAAAAAAAAGAAATTTGACTTATACAGATCTCATATTTACCAATTTGGGTTTCTTCGTTTAGCCTGTACATACATTCATCCAAGTGCCATCATAAAACACTCCTTTTCCCCCCAAAAAAAGACCAAATAAGAGTCCTGGACAGTTCAGAAAATGATTTAACTGCTCATTTCACATGAACAGCATCTCTGAAGTCTCCTGACCTGCTCCTCAGACTGTAACTGCGATAATACTCTGCAATTAAACTCTGCTGACAAAAGTAAAATATCTTAACAATTAAATTAGACAATTAGGAAAAGGTAATTGTCTTAATCAACATCTTCAGAGCCAAGCATACCAGGATGTAAAATCAGCTGTATGCAGAAATAACCCAAATTAAATTAGCCCCAAGGTAGTGTGTGAAGCTGTACTTACACTGACCCATAAAATATACACTGCTTTTAATTTTAGTTTTGAAGTTCCTTAATCCTTAGGCCATTGCAGGTCAGCAGAAGACACATATTTAGTCTGCAGAGATACTAATGGCTTACATCCAGGTCATTTTCCAAAGACAATTATGGCTAACATCAAACCCAGAAAAAGAAGCAAAAAGCACAGAATTTTGATTTCATTCAATGAGACTCTTCTCCCCATTTCCTCTCTTTTACTTAAGTTTAAAAAAGAAGATTAAAAAAAAAAACCTTACTTACTTTAAGTAACCAAGTGAGCACAGAATCACGATATGGAACAAATTTGTTCTTGTTCTTGCCAGCAGCCTGATCTGCCAGGGCAGAAATAACCAGCCCCAGAGTTGTGAGGGATCTGCCCAGAGAACACAAACAGTCATTAACAAGGGTAAATATTCATAAGTCAAATGCATATTTAGACAGTGACTTCCTCTCTGAAAACATGCTCTGAGGAAAAAATCCCTAGTTTAATTTTGATCATGTTTTCTTCACAAAAGCACCACTCTTATTAAGACTGAAAACATACTGAAAAAAATAATCAGGTCTTCACAATGAAATTCATGGCAGCTGCAGGAACACAAATAGTTTTTAAAAAGATGGAGATCTTATTCCCATATCTAAGAGCACTGCACATCAGAAGGAGAAATAGAGAGAAGGAAAAGAGAAAGACTGACTACAGGAGCTTTGTAGAGAGAAGAAAATTAGAAAATTGACTATAGGAGCTTCAGACTGTTTTACAAGTAGGCTGTATTTAGCAGGAAATGGTGATGAAAAAAGGAAAACAAACAATTTCAAAGTCTTACTTGTTAATGTTGCTTCCTTCTTTCAGCCTGTCTCCTGCAGCACCAGTTTTAGTTGCCCTTTCACTGCCTGCCAAGTCCACCAGGCTGAGCTTGCCCACCTTCTCACCTGATGTCTGAGGAAGGAACCAGAGAACAGCCTCTGTTAGGTCACTTCAACCAAGTTACACTGTTTGATGTATTTTACAACAGCAATCAAACTTCATTTTTGGTGTAAACTCTTGGTCCAACCCCTCTGAGAATGGCTGGATTTGAACAGTGTCCTGTTCTAAGTCACTACCTGCTGCTTCAGAAACAACAGTGAAGTCAGGTACTCTGATATTTTCAAATATCTCAGAAATCTCCAGAGGAGAGCTCACTAATGAAGTGCTGAACCATGAAAAATTCAGAGTTATGGCAAGGGAGTCACAAGCAGAGACATGAGGTTCACAATCCCATCTTGAAAACAGTCTCCTAAAATCCTCAGATTTTATATCAGTTTCTTCTGTTTTTCAGTGATCAGGAAAGAACCTGATGAGAAGCATGTTATAATTTACATAAATTATCACAATTGCAAAGTGTCCTTTATCCTCATCAGCCTCCTGGAACACAATCCCAGTTATGTGAGTATTTAAACCTGTAATGCACATTTTTGTTATAAATCCTTTCACCTCATTTGACCCAAAATGACATTCTGAAACACTCCATGAACCCCCTAAATCAATTTGAAATGGAAGAGCCAACTGTCTTTAGGAACAGCTTGCTCACATCATGTTTTTCTGCAGCATCTGCACCTTCAGCACCCCAGGATCCCAAATACAAAGTGCTGCATCCCCATAAATGAATGGGATAATTAAAATCAATAAGCTCTCAAAAATTACACCCTAAACCTATCAAAACATGATGTGATCATGGAATGTGCCATTTCCAGGACTGAAAGAACCAGCAGATGGGAGAACAGGGAAATCTGTTGCAGAAGTTCACACAGGGGTCAATGGAAGGTGCAGAGAACACGGACAGTCACAAGCACTCTGCATCCAGGCTGAGTAGGACCACACAAAAATCAGGTATGAAAAGCATGTACAAGAGCCACAGCAAAACTGGAATGACAAAATATGGAAAAAAAAAATCAGCACAGTATGATGCTGATTTGAAGTGCAAAGGGGAAAAAAATCCAAACAAAGAATGAGGAAAATTGTGTGGATAAGAAGATTGGTGGAAACTGAGAAATTAGGACAAAAAAGCTCAAATTCTCCTTATGCTTTCCAATATATCCAATATTTGGGCTCAGATTTGCTCTGTGGACACTCAAAATTTCTCCAGGGCTTTGAAAACATTAAAGAATTATCCAAGCACAGAATTTATCAATGAACTTTAAAGATATTTCTTTCAATTCCAGTTTATCACCATTTTCTGTGAGGGACTAAATAATATTGACATAATGTATTTCATGCACCCCTCTGAGACATATTTATGTATAAGGCAACATCAATTAAAATATTTGCAGCTTTAAATGCTTTATCAATATTTAATATTTACACATAAAAGCATTAATGCCATTCAATGCAAAATATTTAAAAGTAGCATTTTTTTCAATTTAGAAAGTTGATCGTTTCTACAAATTTGCATTAATTTAGCAAGCTGGTAATTTATATCAATTTGCATTAAATAACCACAAGGTTATTCAATTTGCATTAAATAACCACGAGTATACATTTGGAGATCCATTTGGATCACCAAATGTACACTCAGGTGTATTTCTATTTTTCACCTATTTCATGTTTAGCCTGTATGACAAACTGCTCCTTCCAAAGAAGTGTTTCTTTTCCTGTGAAATACATTAAAGCCAGAGACACATCCCAGCCTGACATTTGGAGCTTGCAGCTGGATTTTCTTACCCCTGATTGCACATCATAGAGGGTGTGGGTGAGGATGATCTTGAAGACTGCGTGGGACCGACTGCTCTCCTCGTTCATGTTGGTGGCAGCCACTGTCCGAGATTTGTTGCCCTCAGACATCAAGGACTCGATGTCCTAAATACAATTTTCACAGCCATGAGTATATCTGCATTGACATCCTTTTCAATCACCTCCAAAAATCACCTCATCTTGGTCAAATACAGCATTTTCTTGCTAAGCCTCCCATTTGTTTATTCAGAAACACGTGAGGGAAAAAAAATCAAAGTTTTTTGACTCTTAGAAACTCCACAGCGTGTCATGACTTCACCCACTCCTCAACCTAGCTATTAAATTATCAACAAAAATAATGCACCTGGCTGCACACAGCAACACTCAAAAGCAGAGAAAGAAGTGAGGAACAGCAATTTGTGTTTGAACCCTGTCACATTTTAGCCTCAAGTCATCGTGGTCTGAGGATCTGGAATACTGACAGAAGGTTCAGAGGTTTATAAAACAGAACCACGCTGAACAGGACGTTATATTCCTCCAAATTTTAAGAGTTTATTAAGTGCTTTCATCTGTTGTGATGCTTGAGCAAGGTGCAGCTCCCCTGCTTTGGGGTTTCACAGCAATTGTGTAAAATAGATAAAACCTCGGGGTCTTGGGCCAAACTTCAATTTTGGCATCTCTAGTGGGTGATGGATGCTAAAACAACTCAAATAAACAGTAAAACAAAGGACCACCACAGACCACTGACTCCAAATTCTGGATTACAAAAAGCTGCTGGGCAACATGGAAAGGCAAAGCATGAAATGTGTCCTGTCTTAGCAGAAACCACCACGGAGAGCTGGATGAACACCTGGAGAAACTGCAATTGCACTGTTTTCATGTTCTGGTCAAGCTGACAGATTCCATCCCATATTTATCCATTTTCACCACAGTAAGTTAAAACTCCTTAAAAAACAGGGCATTTTGTGAATGCACAATATAAACATTTACTGTCCTGCAAGCCAGTTTGATGTGATGCTCTCAAGTATTTGCTTGGTAAACAATCATTAGTTCATAATTCCAGCGTGTGCTACTGGGAAGGGAAATTACTGAGTAGAGCATGACAGGCAAAAAGTGACACAGTGGGGCACTGAGAGCCTGTCTCTGCTTAATCCTGGGCCTGTCATTAATCACAGAACACTTTCTCATGACAGTCTGCACTCATCTTAATGCTGAGAGGAAATCTGTTCCATTCAGCAGCTGAATTACTTCCAGAATTACTGAGCAGCACAAGATGAAGGGAGTTTCTGCTCTCAGCCCTGCTCTCCCCAGGGATCACATCACAACAATCTGCAGCTCTTGCTCTAAGATTACTGATAAGGAGCATTTTAGTAGTTCTGTCCAGCTTAAGGGACAGCACCTGGTGTTTAGGATGTGAAGATAAGCCTTTCATAAAGTTGATCCTTACCTTGTAGCTAGCAACAGCTAGTTTGGATAGGCCATCTACGTAAGGGCCATAAACACTGTGTTCTCTAACCTTTAATGACTGACGGCTTCTGGTTGGGGGAAAAAAAAGGGATTTATAAGCACATGACTGACTTAAGACAACATTTACACAAAGTCCATTTCTCACTGACACATCTCAAACAGGATGGTCTCACAAATACCCACTGAAGCACAGAGCAAGGGGCAGAATGCAAACACAAAAAAAGCTTTGTAACACATAAAAAGCTGACACAGACAGTGCTGTCACTTCACAAAAGCTACATTTACTCCAGGCTTTTACTCTTGCTACTTCATTTTGATTTATAATGAGGAGATGCTGAGATCAGGAAGCAGCAAAAGCCATCCTAGGCAAATGTTTTAGGTAGGATCCATTAAGGCAAACTGGTTATGTAAAGGAAGAGTGTAGGACAAATTCTACAGTGCCATTCACACACAAATTCCTCACCCTTTGGGGTCAAGGAGATCTCTGACTTTCTCATTGTAAATCTCCATGTAGGATACTTCCACTTTGAAACTCTGCTCTTCATTTTCTTCTTTCTGTGCTCTTTCAAAGAGTCCACTGCAAAGTCTAGGGATTAATCCAGGCTGATCAGCAGTACCCATCATGGTGTAGGATTTTCCAGACCCTGTGTGAGGGAAGCTGTGATTAGAGAGCATGCAACAAAATTTCCTGCTGTGCAGAATATTGATAGGAAATAAAATAGGTTAATTTACTTTTTTTTTTAATTTCAGTGAAATATATTTTTTCAGTTTTCTGCTTTAAAGTAACCCAAACACCACTCAGCTAAAGATTATTTTAATTAAAAGGAAAAGGAAAACAAGAAATTTGGCTCAGAGTGCTGGAGAACTTTTAGGTAGATACAGCCTTACTGCAGATGACAAGCCACTAATGAGAAAACCCTTCATATTACTCTTTAGATATTACATTAAAATGACAATTCAAGATTATTTTAAGCACAGAGGCAGAAAATCTGAGCAATGCTCTGAGCTCAAGGACGATCATGGTCACGCCAAAGATTATCATATGAAGTGTGAGAAATAAGGGTAGCCAGCAGCAACAAAACCTTACTTCTCATCCTGCCCACCTCATATCTGATGTTACAAAAGAGGAAAACATTTCTTATCTATATTAGAAGGTATTTCTCCTCCAACAATGTCACAAGAGCCGTGGAAAGAACCAGAACACAACACCTTTGGAGGGAACACTTCTCCCTGACTCTGGGACTCACCTGTTTGCCCATAGGCAAAGATACAAGCATTGTAGCCTTCAAAGGCATTCTGAAGAATATTCTCTCCAAGGCACTTGAAAACAACATCTTGACCTAGAAAATAGAACACACAAGCCAACATTATAACACAGCAAGAGCTTTTTGTACCTCGATTTGAATTCTTTGACAATTAGGTAGAAGCTGTGAGGGTTTTCCTGCTGTTGCTGCCTAAATCACATCCAGTGTTTGCTCCCTAGAAAGGAGAAGATGTGCTCCAGATTTATGCTGCTGTAAAAATTAAGGGCTGGGATTATTATGAATATACCTGGATGTGCTTAAAGCAAATATCCTATCAAGGTTCATACTCAGAAGTTTTATCAGCAGAGAATCTACGACCAACTGCAGAATTTAATCTGCTGGGGAATGACACCTCCTCAAAATACACTCAAGCTGTGTATTTTAATGACAGTCAGTTGATTTTAATCCAAGGGAATCAGCAGAGCCCTGGAAAAATTCTACTATGTAAGATATTGGATAATACCATGAGGAGATTTTTGCAGAGAAGGAATCACAAGTATGTGGAAGATATGGATATTCACAGGGTATTTTGTACTGGCAAAAAGTAAGGTGTTAACATTTCTTTTGTAATTGAACTTTGAGCTTTTTGGATAATTCTCCAAGCAGAGGAAGGAAGGCTTAAAATATCTGGGTAGTAACTTCTTGAACAAAATCTATTTTCAGAATTAATTTTATAACCAGAAAAACTCAAGTCTGAACAAGGCATGACAGAACTTTATGGACTGAAAAGTCCTCTCAAATAATGTTCCTTTAAGTTCTTCTTTCCTCTTATTGAAGTTACTATCTTTACAGCCAAAATCATGCTAAATTCCCATCAAAAGCACCAAGAGCTGTGCCAGGCTCAGCTGGGGTAACACCTCCACTGTATAACAGACCAAAATATCAGTTATACAGGCAACACCTTTAGTTTGAGTAACAAATTATGTAATATTCCTATGTAATTTGTATGGCTGAAAGTGTCACATTTTTCTCAGTGCCTTGATAGGTTATTATTTATTAGTTATTCGTTAAAGAAATTAAAATTAAGACGAGTATGTGTCTTTGATTTTTCTTATCATTTTTATGAAATAAATATTAAGTTCAATTGATCCCAAATTTTAAAGGATAACAACTACGAAAGGAATAAATTATAGGAGTGATAAGTCCAAGTACAGTTCATATTTTACCATTATTATTGCCAAAATGCATAATAATAATAATACCTAGAAAACTTTAATGAAAACTTTTAATGAGTACATTACACATTCTCACTAAAACATCTGAATTCACATAAACTTAAATGAAATTAGGTTTTTATTAATATTCCTTTATTAGGCTTTACTATGATGCCAAACTCCCATCAGCACTGAAAAACATGAAATTACACATAACAATGCTCCTCAAAAGAAATACATGGGTTTGATGCATTTAAAATGATGGAGTTGGAGCAGTATTTTAAATAAGGCTGTAAACAGGAGTAAAGCATCTTTGTGCTGGGTTTCTCCACTCTCTGCACTGCAAAGGGGTGGCAGTGCCCATTGCTATTGTCATCTTCAGAGAATAGGAACTGGAATGATTGAGGATTTTCCCTTTTTTGACAGCAGCCAGTCATAGAAGGGACAGCACTTTGTGCCATATGGCCTGTACCCTGCAGCAAGGACTGTATTTTAATCAGATCATTCCCACTTGGAGACAGCCAAGCCACAGTAAATATTATTATTACCTGCGTATTTTTCTTTGACAGATTCATCCATAGACCAAAAGCAGTGATCATATGCAAACACCTGCAGGGAAACAACCAGGACACCTCAGAACAGCTACAGCCAAATCCAACATGTTATTCACATTCTGACATTCTGAACTCAACACATTCCCACTGAATTCCTTCTTTTCCAGGAGTTTGAAGCCTAAACAAACACTTCATTTTCCTGTATGCTTTTATTTGTTCCTTGTTTCCATTTGTTCCTTTCTGTGCCAACCCTACTCCCCACTCTCCATGTGCCAACCCAGTGGATGTCAAGGACATCTCCGTTTCTCCCTCCAAACCCATCCTTGCAATGCATTTTTCACCAGAGTTTCTCTTTTGCAAACTGACAGATGTCCTCTAGCTCTTTCTGCCTCCCATCTCCCCGTGCCCCTTGTCTGCATAAATTAAAAACAAGCCTTAGGGCAGGAAGCTCTTTCCATACAAGAGGAGTATGTATTTATTTACATTCCATGACAAACCAAACCAGTCATCAAAGTCTAATATTTGCAAAGAATAATAGAAAACAAATCAGTTTTATAATGAGAAGAGCAGCACTATGATATTTTTAATAGAAAACTTTCAATTTTGCCATAATTCCATTGAAAGGTCCACAGGCACCTTTTGTCCTGAAAGATGACCTGAAATAATACAATGTGTATTTTGGGACAGATGTTTGCAAAAACAGCTCCCCTGGGTATGTATCTGCAAGGAGAAATATTAATTAGGGTAATGTCTGACCTACATTCACAAAATTTATTCTGTAGGATGTAGGAAAAGGGAAGTGCAATGTGAGGCTCTCTGGCTCTGGATTTCCCCTCTAAGCTTAATGGAAGCTCCTCTTTCCCCTTTGGATGTCCTGTATTGTTACACTGCTGACTACCAACATTTACAAAAATGCTTAACATAGCAAAATCCTTGAAATTTAAATAATTTATCTTCAAAAATACATTGTTTCTCCCTCCATACTGCACTGATGTACCAGCATAAAGAGATAAAGTAGTTATTTTATATCCTTTAACTGAGGAAACAACTTTTGTATTAAAAATTATGGTTTTTGTTTTTTTTTTTTACTTTGAATTAATTTTACAGCTAAACACATTCTTAAAGCATCCCAAGCCTTCAGAACATTTAATAAAACACCACTGGCTGTATGAGCACAACCATGGAGCTGAACCCTGATCTGCCAGGGCAGAGTCTTCAGAACAAGCACCAAGTCACGGGACCATAAAAACAAAATGAGTTTGCTTTAACACAAATACCAGAAAATGCTTTTAAAAAGCCCACAAAGAACAAATATCCTCCATTCAGAGTCTGCAGTGCTGAGTGTGGATGTTCTCATTTGTTCCTCTGACTCATTTCTTGGCACAGGCTGTACAGAGCATTTCTGCAGCAAGGAGATGCTTCGAGTTTCTTACTCAGCAGCTGATCAGCAACAGAGCTCTGCAAAATGCTTTTAATATTTGGATAACCCAAGAGTGAGCAAGTGATAGGACAACTCCCACACACTGATAAAAGCCCTTACCTTTGGGTGAGTTCTGCTGTTCCCCAATGCATCAGGAGTGGAAAGGATTTGGTACAAGGTCAGGGGAAGAAAAAAAAAAAGACAAAAGAAAAACAAGGACTGTTAGTTGTCGTGATTTCAGCTTAATTGTACTATCATTAATCATTGGAATGCTGTATTAAAAGTTCATTTCTCTCCTCAGATCTCTCCTTGTTTACAGATCCCAAGTAATTTTATAAACCCTTTCAGGGGCATGATTTGAGATGCTGCTCGAGTCGATTTAAAATTCAAAGCCACTGATTTTCCTCACGCTGCATGTCTTTCTCTCATGGGTTTATTTTTCTTGTGACACCTCTCCCTCTCTCTGGGTGTCACTACCTCTTAAAAACAAAGTACCCAAGTAACATAAAAATTTCCAAAACCACTTGAACAAGAACTTCAGGAGTGTTATTCAAGAGGAAATTTCAGAGCCCAGCCCCTAGCCTTGCCCAACCCAGCTCTCTCTGGTTGCTGGGACAGCAGAGCAAACATTTGCTTCCTCAAAAGAATGAGCAGAGAACAGCAATTCTTCTACTCTGTAATGTGCAGAATTTAAAACTTTGGGGGTTTTTGTTTGTTTGTTTTTAAGCAAGCACAAAACTACTGGAGTGACCTTTAAAATACCAGCACGGCCCCAGTGGATGACTGCAGGTTATGCAGCCTCCCCACATCAGAGGCTGGAGAAAAGCAGTAAACACACAACAAACCACTGATACTCCCCTTGTCCTGGACCTTCCAAATGACATTAGGAAACTCTTGACATCAGCAACGAGTAAAGTCTTGTGACAAGCAACACTGATTTCTTTTGAACAGAGCAGGAGAAAGACATGGGAGCCATACTGGATTACCCTCAGAGCTCCTGCTGCTCACAGGGCTTGAGAAGCAAGTTTAAAAATAGTAATTTCTGAGCATTGTCTCTCAAAACCAATTATTTATTACACAAATCCATCACCCCTTTTTGCTCATGCCTGGATCTGCTGGATCTGTTTGACAGAACAGAAATGACGGACACTTGGGAGAGCAGGATAATTACTGAAGTCAAGGTCACCCTGTGTCACAGGGTCATCCAAGTCAGCAATGACAACATGACCCCCTTTCCTCTGCCATCTGGCTTAGTTGAAATAAAGGCTCTCCTAAAGTCCTGGCAGCCAGCTTGGTGTGGACTCGTGGCTGTTACCCCTGGGTGGATTTTATTGAGGGAATCTCCTTCAGTGGGGCTTCGATTCAGATACAGGAGACTCTAGAGAGCCCCTCTGGATCCTCCTCAGGGAGACACAGGAGCATTTTCATGGCTTTCTGTTCTCTGAAATGCTCATGGAGCACTTTGCTGCAGGACTTCACTGGAAACTGCCTTTAGGGGAGCTCTGCTTACAGGGCAGGTTAATTACTGTTCCTACAAAAACCTCCTCCTTGTAAAACAAAGGGAGCAGCAAGCCTGGATTCAGAGTCTGAGTTTAGCACTCAGAGATGTGACACAGCCCTGCTCACACTCTCCAGACCAATTCCAAGGCAGGATTATATCGCAACAACCCAGCTGATCTGCCCAGCCCTCAATACAGGGCATATTATTGAGTATTTGGGTTAAAGCAGCCATAAGGATAAAATCTGAGAAGTTCTATCACAGATACAATTTTAAGATTATGGATTACACAGGGCTATGTATCATCAAGCTTAACTTAAGACCTTTAGTCTGAGCTAAATATCTCATTTTCTGAAGGGCTGCACAAACACACAAACCCAGGTCTTGGGTCTTGCTTAATCCAAATGTGAAGGAACAGAATCCTCACAAAACCCAGAGTGTGCAGCATTTGGGACACAGCACAGCTACACAGAGCTGCTTGTGTCGTGTACTTTTGACCACAAAGAGAATAAATGGGACAAATGTTTCCCCAAGGAAAACATTAAGGGTGCAGCCTGCATCACTGTGCTGTGAACATATGAGCCCATTAATGCTGCAGCTGCGTGCTGGGCCCAGAAACCCATGAAAAGATTTTTAGCCTGATGCAAAATCCCCTGGGAATTGAATAGATGGGGAAATGGAGCACCCACAGCAGCCTGTCTGGCTGCAAGGAAACACTGGGTGTTTACACCCAAGTGCTCCTGTCCATCCCAGAGGTGAGGAAAAGGTAAATACCCAGAACAGCACCACCCACACAGCAGGGAAGGATCTCCTACAACAAAACATGACAGGAACCTTCTGTGCCAAGAACAGGGAGGAGACTTTACCCCTCTGCTCTTGCCACCTGGAATGCTGCACACAGTTCTGGTGACCCCAGCATGGGCAGGACATGGAACTGGTGGAGCAAGTCCAGAGGAGGCCATGAGGTTCGTAAGAGGACTGGAGCACCTCCCCTAAGGAGACAGGCTGGGGAATTTCAGGCTGTCCAGCCTGGAATAGGTTGTGTGGAGACCTCAAAGCACCTTCCAGTGTTGGAAGGGTGACAGGGAAGGTGGAGAGGGACTGCTCATCAGGAACTGGAGTGACAGGACAAGGGAGAATGGGTTCAAACTGGAAGAGGGGAAATTTAGGTTAGATATCTGGAAAGAACTGTTCCTCATGAGGGTGGGGAGGTCCTGGCACAGTGAACCTTCCAGGGGTGAAACAGCCACAGCTTCTCTGGGCACCCTGTGCCAGGGCCTCACCACCTTCACACCCAACAATTCCTTCCCAATATCCCATCCATCCCTGCCCTCTGGCAGTGGGAAGCCATTCCCTGTGTCCTGTCCCTCCATCCCTTGTTCCCAGTCCCTCTCCAGCTCTCCTGGAGCCCCTTTAGGCACTCGAAAGGTCAGTAAAGTGTCCCCTTGGCCTTCTCCTTTCCAGGCTGGACAACCCCAGCTCTCAGTCTGTCTCCAGGGTAGAGGGACTCCAGCACTCAGAGCATCTTTGTGCTCTCCTCTGCCCTGGCTCCAATGGTATGCTGTACTTTGGTTTCCATAAAAAAACCCAAAACCCTGAATTATTGCTCAGTCCAGGTGATCACCTAAGGTTTAAAACCTAGAAACAACAAAATCAGACTCTCATTTCTACATTCCATAACTTTTTAATGGACTCTGCAGTTTCTTTTCCCTTCCTCTGATGTGCACTCTGGCAGCAAAAATCCACCCACAGGAATCAGCCCCAGCTCCCGTTGACAGAGGTATCCAGCAGCAAGAGTTGGCTGCAGCTCTCTACCACCACATCAAAAGCCCCCTGCTGAACTGCTCATAAGGTTTTCCCTTGTCTCCATGTACTTTACAGTCTTCCAGTCCCAGGCTGCCCAGCCCTGAGACCAAGGAGCTGGGAAAAGCAGACAAGGACCTACAGTCTTGCAGGAGACGTGAGGGGCTGAATCATGCTGAGTTCAGACTAAACCACTGGATAATTGCACTGTCTTATTACTGAGCAGTTTCCAAAAAACTTACAGTTTGGCCAAATCTGGGAAGGTTTCACATGAACAACATCCCTGATCTTGTTTTAAGTGATTCCTTAAGCAGAACTAATAATATCTTCATGATTCTTTCTTCTTATTCTTTTGAATAGTAAGGTCTTTTAGCATAAACATTTCAAAGGATTAAAAAAAAAAATAAATCAGACTCACTACCCTTCCAGAGGAAAAAGGATAAAGCAAAAATAAAAAGCAAGCAGCTGGATGTAAACTCTGGACAAATATCTCAACTTTTTTCTAGCCAAATATCTCAACTTTGGCACAATTACAAAAAAATAATTATAGATTTTTATATTAGCGTGCAATCTAATATGATTCCCATCTACACCTATCCTAAAAAATGAAAAATAAGTCTCTGATTCTTATTCACTCACATTAAAGACTACATCCCTTTCAAGTGTTGGTAAGGTTTGGTTGGAGAAGACAGCCAGAATTAGGTCTTAATTCTCATAGATGGCGACTCTGTCCCTGAACAGACAAATTATCTTAAGGTACATTCTTGGGTTGATTAAGGTGGGTTTATTAGAATCACAGAATCATAGAGTGCTTTAGGTTGGAAGGGATCTTAAAGCTCATCTTGTTTCACCCCCTGCCATGGGCAGGGACACCTTCCACTATCCCAGGTTGCTCCAAGCTCTGTCCAGCCTGGCCTTGAACACCTCCAGGGATGGGGCAGCCACAGTTTCTCTGGGCAGCCTGTGCCAAGGCCTCACCACCCTCTGAATAAAGAATTTCCTCCTAAAATCCTGTATAAACCTACCCTCGCTCTGAAGCCATTCTCCTCTGGCCTATTACTCCATGTCCCTGAAAACAGACTGTCTTCACCTTTCCTGTCAGCTCCTTCAGGTACTGGATGGACACATTCAGGTCACCCTGAAGCCTTCTTTTCTTCCAGCAAAAAATCCAAATTCTCTCAGCCTTTCCTCATAGTATTGATGATCTATCCATCTGAAATTCTCAGTGGTCGTGTCAGGTCCGTGTCCTTCTGTGCTGGGACCCCAGGACTGGAGGCAGCTCTGCAGGTGGGGTCTCACCTGCTCAGGGCAGAGGGGCAGAATTCCCCCCTCTCCTGCTGCCCACAGGGGGGGATCAGCCCAGGGCATGGGGGTTTCTGGGTCCCAGAGCACACAGATGGTCCATGATCAGCTCTCACCCACCAGCACCTCCAAACATCCCAAGCACCCCAAGTCCTCCTTGGCAGTTCAGCTGTTGATCTGTTCCTTCCCCAGCCTGCAGAGAACTTGCCCTGATATTGCCTGATGCATTTATAAAGTTCCATCTCGGTGCATCTTAGTAGGTGACACTGACAAGCAGCTTATATGAACAACAACTGTAGAGCTGCAAAGAAGGAGGGACACTGGGAGAAAATAAAAATCTGTATTTCTGTGCAGTCACCATGTAAATATGAATTGGAGCGTTAATATGATGGTACCATAAGGACATTAATTCAGCATAGTAAACTTGTTCCATTGCATTGTTATTTTTATTTTATATCTCCTTTTACTGTTTTATTGCATTTTTTTGTTGGCAGCATTAGAAAGTACCCACAGAGGGGCAGTTTGCATTACAGGCAGCACCACTCTGGTCCTTGATGCAAATAAAGGACATGAACACAAAAAAAAGGAAAGTTTAATCAGCGCATCATCATGAGAAATGTGCATTTCTCAGCTTGCCCCTGAAATCTCACTCAGCTCCAGGGGTAGCAATTTTGGTTAGTTCCAGGGAAATGGGGAGACAGTTATTTTTCCCACTGCTGTTCAGCATCTGCCCGCGGTCAGGCAAAAGGGAAGAGCGTGAATTTACGCTTCCGGTTCGTTTGAACAGAAATAATGAAACTGTCAATGAGTTATGAAAAAGGGGGAAATCTGTGCAGGGCTATTTGTGCTCGTCAAACTTCATCTCTTTATTCAATCAGTGAAAGAAGAACTGATGGGAAGAGAAGGTGGTTAGAAACACCTGGAGAGAATATGAAGGTATAGGAAGTATTTCAGAGTGGTGAGGCCCTGGCACAGGGTGCCCAGAGAAGCTGTGGCCGCCCCTGGATCCCTGGAAGTGTTCAAGGCCAGGTTGGATGGAGCTTGGAGCAACCTGGGATAGAGGAAGATGTCCCACACCCTGGCAGGGTATGAAATGAGATCACCTTTAAGGTCCCTTCCAACCCAAACCATCCTTTCATCCTGGCCTCAGATATTTCCAGGGGTGGGGCAGACACAACTTTTCTGGGCCTCACCACCCTCAGAGGAAAGAATTTATTCCTCATCTATAATCCAACCCTGAGATCTGTCAGTTTGAAGCCATTCTCCATGTCTTGTCACTTCAGGTCCTTGTTCAAAGTCCCTCTCCAGTTCTCTTGGAGCCCCTTTAGGTACCAGAAGTTCTAAGGTCTCCCTGAAACCTTCTCTTCTCCAGGCTGAACAACCCCAACTTTCTTTTTTCCAATCAGATCTGACTAAAACCCTCAGTGTTTGTTTTGGGTTTGTTTTTTTTTCCCAGAACTAAACCCTCACATTTTAATTCCAAAGCCCTACTCTTCAGCTTTACCTATAAAATTAACTGCTTAAATTAGTTCCTTAGGAAATTATCATGTTTTCTGGGTTTCTTGAAAAAAACACATTTTCAAATTTATGTTTTTTAGAGACTGCAAAATAAAATAAGAGAAGATATTGAAAAAAAACCCCAAAAACCCAACAAAACCCAACCCTCAACCCAAATGAAACCAAAATCTTCACATTGTGGAATTAGACAGTATGAGTCAGTGCACTTTTGTCCAGTACATCTGTCTCAGTTCTAAAGAGCTAAAATACTGAGTTTTCCATTTTCATGAAGAATGAAAACCATTTTGCAGCTAAGGCAGGACAGTGGCTGTCATGTCAGCTGCCAGTGCTATGAGCCTGTGCCTGAAAACCCATTATGGAAATCAGACCCAATAAATTATTTGCTTTGACTTTTCCCATCTCATACAAAGTAACTGTTCATTGTTCAACTAATAAAAGAGAGAGAGATTTAGAAAGCCCTTAATAACCAGTAATTAGCTTTCTATTTCCTGTTATAAAAATTGAACGCAGGAAAGAACTGAGTCATTCCTACCATTTTCAAGGAAGGAATTGTCATTTCTCTTATAGATCCTCCCATAAAGTTGTAATTAATTTTAGCATCCAGATTCTAAATGATGGCCAGGATTGCCATCATCATGGAAGCCAAGAGGATGTAGGAAATGGGAGGAGGAAATAGAAATGCTTCTTGGTTTTGCTTGAGATTATGAATTCTATGAACCAAAAAGGCAGTGAACCAAACAACTTAAAAAAAACCAAAAAGAACCAAAACAAAACCTAAAAAAAAAAAAAAGAAAAAAGAAAGAAAAAAATGCAGGGGGGAATAGAAAAAAGAAAAATTAAGGAAAAGAAGAAAAATCTAAGAAAATCTATCTAAGCAAGATAATTCTTCCAAGAGGCAGCTATCCACCCTCAACTTTGGCAGGCAAGGAAATCATTAATAGCAACAACAAGGGAGCATTCATTGTTGTACAGCCATGTAGCTTAGTGGCTCTGTGCTGCATGGGGAGAGAGACTGATGCTGAAAAAAACCACCACAAAACACTTCTAATATTTCCTTCCTCCATAGTAGAAACCATCTGAAATTAATGAGTCTTATTAATGTAAATTGCGCCACGCTGTCAGACATAAATATCCCAATACCAAAGGGGCCCATTACCATTAACATCAGAAATGATCAACAAATAAAACTGTTAATGCCACAATATTTACTGGACAAATTGACTACACTCCAAGATAGGCTTATGATCATGTCTTGCTGTTCGATTTCATTTCCCTGCAAGATGCACTAATGCATGTTGTTATGTGCAGCTGTGGCCGCTTTCCATAAAAAATATCTGTTTTCTATTGAGAGGTGTAGAGCTCGACTTAATCACTGCTATTTTCTCCCCCTCGTGAAAATGGAACATTTTGGTCTCTTCAAAACTGATAGGGGAAAATCTGGGATTTTTATTAGAAAGGATAGGAACAAGATTGAAGTTCAGATCTCAAGAGAAAAAAAAAAGAAGCAAAACAAAAACACCAGACTAATGACTTAAGTCAATCACAAACAGATGTTCTCCTAAAGAGCTAATAAATTTTTTTTCCTGATTTTTTTTTCATCAGAAATGCAAAACACAGCAGCCTTTGAGTAAAATATCAGTTTTTTCTGCTGACATTTTCTCAAATCTGAATTTTTAAAAGACACCAGATTTTTAACAAGAAAGGTCTAGTTTATCACTGATTAAAAAAAAAAAAAACAGAATGAATTTTTCAAATGTAACATTAATAGGAAAAAAACTCACATAAATATATTTAAAAGTCTATGAAAAAAATAAAGACATAAATTTTAAACTTTTTTTAGGGTTTGCATAACTTTTCCTCCGGCACTGAATTTCAACTTTTAAGATATCCTTCAAAAGTTCAAGATGTAGTTCTACCTAATCAGAATGACACGTGGAGTGAGTCTGATCAGAAAAAAAATTCAGAAAAAAATCTATATTTCTCTAAGAGAACCAGCCCTGTTCTACCCTAATTTTTGGCTTTAAACACCTAATTCCATTAACTTTCCTAGGGTTTTGGAAGTTCTAGCCTCCTTTTACAAACTTCAGGTCTGTGAATGAGATTAATTCCTTAATTTTATCATTAAAACACCAGGCATACATTCCAAGCAACTCATCTGGGCTCCCTTAGTGGTTGATAGAGGAGGACGTGCACATCCAGAAAGAAATTTGTCCCATCTGGAGAGACACATCTAAGAGATGTGGGGCAAATTTTCTTCTGAAGAAGTCTGCCTCTC
The DNA here is from genome assembly GCA_035582745.1 of Loriotus luctuosus. Lineage (NCBI taxonomy): Eukaryota > Metazoa > Chordata > Aves > Passeriformes > Thraupidae > Loriotus > Loriotus luctuosus. Next base: position 109,664,174 of record JAWWEY010000172.1, read on the forward strand.
CTTCCGCTGTAGCAGCTGTTGAGTTAATGCCACATGCCTAAATTTTAGATTCAATGAAATCAGTCTTTAATAAAATGTAAATAATGAAGCATCACTATGGGCTCCAAATTTTTTGGCATTCTAATTATTTAAAAAAGAATAAATCCAGCCAAAACAATCCTAAGATCCATACCTGCAGAGCAGCCAAGCAGAATGCCTGCATTTTGCTGGTCTTAAGTCAATATGTAATTTTTGTCCACCAAAAATTCAGGAACCTCAGTTTTCAATAGGAGATATCTGAGTATACAGATAGCACAGAGCTACACTGGATTTTCTTCAGCTTCATATGTTGCATATTTCAACAGAGCCAGGGATAATTCTGGGAGTCAGAGCACCTGGCACAGCAGTGTTTATGTCCACACACACAGCCACCATCATCCTCAAATCCAAATTGCTGATGGGGAGTGCTCCAGTGCTGTTGCCCAAACCATTTGTGTGAGTTTTTCTATAAAAATACAGCTAAACACAGCCCAGTGGCTGTGCTAAGGATTTAATGGGAGGAGATACACTGTGCCACTGACCTGCTGCTGCAGGTTTGCTAATTCAAACACAGCCTCAGAGTCTAAAAAGCAGCATCAAACGACTCATCTGTAGCAGCACAATCAAGGAAGCCTTGACACAGTTATTAACACAGTGATCCACAGCCAGGGGTGAAAGGATTGCTTGACAGAGCCTTGCTGGTGGAACAGAGTGTTCCCAGGCATCATCCTACCCATGTTTGATTGCACACTACAAATATTGCCTTTCCCAGCCTATGGGCCTTACTGCAATTCATACTAATAACAATCATTGTATTTTTTTCTTCTCTTTTATCCACCTCATTTTAAACAACTTAGTCTCTCCACTTGTGTGCCTGCTGCATGGTGTAATTACTGAAGGTCACAGCAAAAGCCTGGAGCAGAAGGAAGAGATAACTCAACTGGTGGGGCCCCCAATTGACATCAGTTGACCTAATTTTCTTGAAGTCAATGAAGCTGGCAACAGTTGAGGGTTTAGCTCATTTTTCCTAATTGTTTCTGCTTTAATCACAACTGCCTCCTTCCTTAAGGACCATCACAGCTGGAAACTCAGAAAAAAAATAACAATAACCTCATCAAACAACAATTGTAATAAAGCAGTTGGTACCTTTTCTGCTGGTTTATAGGAAAAGTTTGTGCACACACTGAGTTGACTTGATCTGGTGGGGCTGGGCAGTAACCAGGTGTGAAATGCTGTGTGCTGTCCTGGATTTAGCCAGTGTAGGAATACAGCACCTTTCTCCAGATCATACTGCCAGACAATCTTGACAGCCTGGAAGAATATCTGTACATGGGGCAGATAATTTAGGAATGGAAGTCCATGAAAATATGGTTATTGAGGCAAAAAATATAAGCTCTTTCATAAAGCAGCGAGGAAAATTCATGAATGACAAGTTAATTCAGACTTTAGAAACCATAGAAGATAGGACAGTTAGGGTGGACAGGATCTTAAAATGAATTTCATTCCATCCTCTGCCGTGGGCAGGGACACCTTCCACTAGACCAGTTTGCTCCAAGCCCTGTCCAACCTGGCCTTGGAAACTTCCAAGGATGGGAATAAATAAAAAACACAGGTTGTACCTGTGGCTTATAAACTATTTTAAAACTTATGTTGGGAATGCAAAGAATAAATAGAATTTAACCTTTTTTATGTTTTGCTGTCTTCACCTGAGGATCAATTGCAGATCACTCTCAATATTAGAATGCTGTCAATGAACATTCAGTTCAAACAGAACTCAATATAATCATTCTCAGTAAACTCCTTTAACTCTCAGATCACTGTCTGTGCTTTCTGGCTGACTTCCATATCTTCTGTTGAACAAGATTTTTCTTGGTTTTGCGGGGTTATTTTTTGCTTTATATTCTTTTCTTTTTTTTTTCTTCCATAAATACTCATATTCCCCTCATTTTTATTTTTTGTTAGATCCTCTTTCCTAGTAAGAACCTAAATATGGAATATGATCTATATGAACATAAATTTAAATGCATGTATGCATAGTTATATACATATATATGCTGTGCTTAATCCTTTGCAATTAAGCTTGGTGATAATTGTTTTTGTGCATTAGTCATAATCACTTTTTAAGCAGCAAAGCCTATTACTGCTGTAGTGTGTGTTTCAGATGCCCTGCAGATTTGAGTCATTTTGGGTAATGCAGCTGTGTGTGGTAAAAAGATTTTACAATGCCTATAAAATTTTGCCTCATGACATGTTCAGCAAGTGAATCTGTGGCACCGTGAAAGGGTTTCAGTGCTTTTATTAAGTACTGGGTACCATCACATTATGAATTGTTTAAACTAGACCCATCCTTAGAGTTTAGAAAGTGTGGAGTTTGGGGTGAGAGCTCATGAGGAGAAAATTATTCCTGTTGGGTGAGTTCACTTTGTTTTTTCCTGGGTTTTGGATGTGTCAAGTTGGCTCATCTTTCCTTAAATGTTACTGAGTACAAAACCCCCCTCCTTAGAGGCAAACACTCTTGTTCCTGTTGCTGAAATATCTCCTGGTTAAAACAGCAAATGAAAATCATGGTCCACACACACAATGTCTCTAAGGAAAAGAAGTTCAGTTGCCTGAGTGTATTGCTTGGGACAATTTCCTCCAATGCCTCTTTGCTGTGATGCAAATCACCAAGTTGTGAGTGTGCAGCACTTCACGGAACCCTGGAATGGTTTGGGTTCAAAGGGACCACAAAGATCAACGAGCTCCAACCTTCCTTCCATAGCCAGGGACTCCTCCCACCAGATCAGATTCCTCCAAGCCCTATCCAACCTGGCCTTGAACACTTCCAGAGATAGGGCAGCCACAACTTCTCTGGACAACTTGTGCCAGGGCCTCACCAGCCTCACAAGGAAAAGATTAATCTACACTCTCCAGTGGAACAGATCACATTACAAAGTTTCCATTCACCAGCCATTTTTACTTTACCTTATTTTAGATCCCCTGGAGTTTTATGAAATATGAAATCCACTGACTACAAGCTCTGTTTCTTCCTGCTCTCAACATATCCTTTCCCTTTTCTGGCTCTGTGCTGGTACAGATGCTGCAGTGTCTGAAATCCAAACAGGATTAATTGCAGAACTAATATCCAGATCTCATGGACCCATAGGTTCTTTGCCCCATGCCTCCTTTCTGCTGCCCGTGAAGGTGGTGACACAAACTGAGGGCGATTCTCATTCCTGATCTCGATCCTGGGACACCAGGACAGGTTTTAAGGCTCCACCAGCCAGCAGTGCTGCTCAGCAAAGTTTGCAGACCACTGCTTTGCCAGGGAATTAAAAGAAAAAAGCACCATGTGCACTGCTGTCAACACCTTGGCAATATCAGCCTTCCCTCAATTACTTTTGCTTACAAATTACTCCTAATTTTGTTCTTTAAAGCTAGTTAAGAACAAGTGCTGGTAGGATTGATGGGGAACTAACTGCATGATTAAGTAATTACATTTTTAAAGCTTGCCTTACACTACGACTAATGATTTGTCACACGGTTGTAGAAACCCAAGATAATGAATGGGAAATGTTTACAGGTAGTTTGTTTCTTCCAAGTCTTTTATCATATTGTGGCTGGTGCCTTATCTGCTTATGATTCCCAAAGAAAGAAAATCTATCACATAATCTCAACATTTCTGAGCAACTTGTTAGACCTTTGGTCACATGTACCATTTATTATGTGATTTGTTCTATGATCAGAATTAATTGGTGTTAGAAAAGACTAAATTGCTTTTGGATAAAATAATTTTCTGTCAGAAAATGGGGGGTTTCACTAAATTTAACATACTGTTGATGCACAGTAATTCAACAAATATCCAGCACATCAAGAATAATTTCACACTGTTTCAATAGTTTCAAATTTAATAATTTTGTCTGTTTTGCTTCAATATGTCCTTCACCTGAAAAAAAAAAGACATTTCAAGCTGTGTATATATAGAATTTTAATAAGGTTGTATTAATTTACTAAAAGAAAATGCTTCAGCAATACCACCTGCCAAGACATTTCTGAATTTTTGGCTTTTATTCCTCCTCAACTGGAAGAAATGAAAATAAAGACAGTGTTTATAAACAAATGTTTCAGGCTTTGATCAGCTGTAACCATGATCTGATTTGATAGCCAACTGAATTAATTTGACGAAATGTTGACTATTATTTACAATGTAGGAGCATTTGAAGGCTTCAAATGCAATTTTTCCACATCTGAACGAGTCATGGCACCATCCCTGATGGGTTGGTCCAGAGCCCTGAGATGTCAGTGGAAATACTCCTACAGATTTCTGTAGACTTGGAATTTGACTCAGAAAGAAAATGGATCTCTCCGTGGATCAAGCAGCTGAGATCCAGGGAAAAGGATCTCTCCATGAATCAAGCAGCTGAGATCCAGGGAAAAAAGGTGAAGGAAAGGAAAGGCACTCACCCAAGGTCAGAAAAAAATATTCTACTTACCCCCATCCATAGAATTCCAGAATCCCAGAATGGTTTGGATTGGAAAAGACCTTTAAGCTCATCTTGTTCCACCCTCTACCATAAGCAAGGGCACCTTCTACTAGACCAGGTTGCTCCAAGACCCATCCAACCTGACCCTGAAAGTTGTTTGAATTTTGATTTTTGTCTGGTTGGTTGTTTGCTTTTTCAACCACATCAAATCACTAAGGCAACAACAGAGTAAGAAATTTACCATTTGGGGCTCTCTCCAGTCTATGTTTTACTCATCATCTGCAATTTGTCCTGAGCAATGTCTGCTTGCTCAGAGAAAAATAAGAATAATGGGTTTGGATTTACTTTGGGGTACTTTGGTCACAGAGGAAGGAAGGATTTTAGAATCCACTTTGCTTTCAGGCTAGGAGGAATGTTTTTGGTGTGTTCTAGCTGGAACCATGGGAGAAGTGGGAACCTTTTTCCTTTCAAGGGCTGCCCTCACACCTCACTGCCTTCATGCCAATCCTGACATCCAACCTGGCACACGCAGAGGCAGCAGGGAGGTCGTGACTCATTGATGTCTCTTGAACCTCAGGGTCTTTAGAGTTTGTCCAACATCAGCACTCCCAGTCAGGCTGAGCAATCCATGAGAAGATGAGAAGGTTTATGTTTTTATTGTAATCTCAACATGTTTAAACCATTTCTACTCCACAGTAGGTTATTGCCATGAGACACAGACTAGAGATGCCTGCTCTAGATGAGATTTTATTGCACTTAGAAAAGTGCGAGGAAGAGATTGTTTATGGCCCAGAGAGTTGAAGAGCTACCCAAAATCATGGCAGGAGGAAGGACATAGTGTTTTTCAATGCAGTAAGTCTGCAAAACAATGTGACACAAACTTTAGATATCTCAGGGAATGGTTTTAATTTTTTTACTGAGAAAATACTGAAAATATTCACATCTAGCTGTGAAAAGGTAACTGATTTCATCCTTGTAGATGTAGCAGTAATTTGCTGATAGCAGTGGTCGCAGCAGTTCTTCATTGGTGTTGCCAGTAGACTAAATAAAATATCAGTCTTAAAATAGTTTATATAAACCTACCATTCTAGCCAGAAAAAGGAATGTAAAAAAAAATCCAAAAAATAAAATATGCTAATAATATTGTGAGAAGACATAAAAACTGCTTTGGATGCTGAGCAGAAATGGATGTGCACGTGGATTTTTTGCCACTCTTTATTTTTCCCTTGTATGTTTTAATTTTTTTTTCCCTTCCTAGCAGTTACTCTTCCAAACACAAAGGACAACTAAACTGACATCAAGTAAAGTTGGTATTCTCCTGTCATGTCTCTGGACATCATCTGTGACAGTTGTGCTCGCGGTGATTCGGTCCCTCACACGTCACTGTTTTCATGTCAGCTCTCCGTTTCACGTCGCAGAAATCCCTTCTGTCAGCTCCCATTCAGTTTGATAGGTCATGCTTACACCTGCAAGCTGGGGCAGTGCCTCCCTGACAGGATCTGTCACAGCACGGCAGTCACCACGTTCAGCCAAACAGCAACTTCGCTCAGCGGCAAGTTTGTTATGATGACTTTTAGGATTTGAGGTTTTCTTTTTTTTTTTCTTTTTAATTCTTTATCTTTTTCCCTTTTTCCTTCTCCCTCCTCTCTGCCAGTGACATACACTGGGAACCACAGGAGAAATGACAACTTTCATCTGTGGGAGAAAGTAGAGACTTTCCTGGCAAATTCAGGCCAAGGGGATGGTTTGCTTTTCCTGCCTTCTCTACACCAAGCGCATTACAGGATGTCACAACAGCTAAAATATTCCTTGGATGTACAAACCTCGCAGATCATTTAAACACATCTCCCTGTATTCCTAAGCTATGCAGCTCAAGGAACCATTAAAATTAGAGATGGCAAAAGCCTCTGAGGTCAGTGCTCTGTCCACTGCTGACAACTCAGGATTGCTCTCTCTGTGCACCGATGGGAATGTCCTCCAGTCCTCTGTCCACCCACATTTAACTGCATGGAGGATGCCACTGGATTTTTAATCACTCCTACAGATGTCACTCTTGGAAAATTTCCATCATTATTCACCCCCATTTTCTATTTTATCCTGCAACAGGTCTTGGTAGGTTCTTGGACCAGTGGAAGCTGCACAAATTAGAGGAGGAAGAGGCATGAGATATAGGACTTGGCCTTTTCACTTTTTCCTGCACAGAGTAATCTTATGAAAACAAAAATTTTGTCTCTTGGTACATCACGCACTGTGACTAGCACATAGTTACTAATTACTGCCCCTTTATGGGGTTATATCCTGTTTATTTCACCACTTACATTTCAGCTTCTAGCTGTCAAAACACAATCCTCAGCATGATCATAGAGGTCTCAATAAACTCAGGTGGTTGGACATTTCTTGTACAAATTATGATCTTAGTTTGTGGGGTGGAAGTGTTCCTGCCTTTTGTGCCCAATGTGCTGACAAGTATCTCCAGAAAACTGAATCCCTAAAAACAATGGTGGAACTGTATTCCCACCATACCAGAAAAATGGCTCTGTATAAAGGGGTCCCATGATATCATGAGGACAATATGACTGTAATATCACAAATTTCATGTATAGCATGAAGGTAACCATATAATATGTGAATATTCAAGATTTCAGAGGGATTCAACACCATTCTCCCCCTTACGTCTTCAGAATTTTATAGATAATTCGACTGTACAGGCAAAGTACATATTATATTTGAAAGGGGATATTACTTCTTATCTACCAAAAACATCCAAAGTATGTTTGGATGAATGCATGAATACAAGAATGCATGGTATGAAACCACACCCACCATTGCTTTGCACTGAATTTTGGAACAGGCTGTCCAGGCAAATAGTGGAGTCTCTTTTCCTGGAAGTGCACAAAAAATGTGTAGATGTGGAGCTGAGGGACATGATTTAGTGGTGGATCTGGCAATGTTGGGTTAATGGTTGGACTTGATGGCCTTAGAGGTCTTTTCCAACCTTAATGATTTCGTGATTCTATGATTTTAGTTACATTATTTGCTGTCTGTGCTCTCAGAAGATAGGTGACACAAAAAAAGAAACACATCCAGCACTGCTTTCTTTGTACACCTATTATTAATATTTAACAACTGCTCAACTTAAATGAAATAACAGTGTTTAAATATCACAAATAAATTTCAGCTGTGAGATGGGTTTTCCTGTAGAAAAGCAGAATTTTTTCTTTCCTTTTCTTCCAGGACAAATTCAGGTGATCTAAAATTGGACAAGAGAGGTGTTGAGATTAAAAAGGAGATGGAAACAGGTTGAAGATTTAGAGCTGCAGCTAAACAGTGAGAAAAAAAGGACTGTGACATTTCTGAGGTAGAGGTTGTTCTTTATGGCTCAGTAGCCTATTAAAAGTGGGAAATACTTGATTTCATAAAATAAAGAGACTATCAAGACAAGAGCCTATATGAAGCAGAGAAAACTGGTTTTGTGCTGAGGACAGTTTCTGGATAATTTGAGGTGAACTTTCATTTCCAGTGCTGTAAATAACTCTTTGATTAGGTTTGAGCAAGTCACCAGAAATATGATCACATCACACAGAGTAGAACATCCAGAGGAATACTGAGAAGATACTAGAGTAGTCTGTTTCTAGTATCAGTGACTGTGTGGACCTTGTACTTAAAATAAGAAGATTTAGATGTTGTATGAATTGGAATTATTTACATTTTTTCAATCTGTCATGGAGCCACATGCTGCTGTGTGACTGCTGCATTTCTAGAGCCAAGGTTAAGAAACCTGCACAACCATCACTGCTTCAGAGCAATGTGAATCTCTCCTCATTCCATACAGGCCTGTATCACAGCACCCTCATCCAGCCAAGCACACCTAAAAATAAAAGGATTTTGAAGCTGTATGCATCAGACTTTTGTTGTTCCTGCCCTGGCAGAGATCACCCATGGGTCACAGTCCTCACAGAGCTGCACCTCCTCTTTCACAGGGCACCTTCCTCCAGATTTCCAGTAATGTCATCTTCCACATATCTCCTTCATTTCTCTCCATATTTCTCCAAAAACCTTTCATGTGTCTCCTTCATTTCTCTCCATATTTCTCCAAAAACCTTTCCTCATCTATCTCTATCTATCTCCCCCACACCTCCTTTGAGGCTATGAGCATCCAGATCTAGTTGAAGATATCCCTGCTTATTCCAGAGGGGTTGGGACAGATGACCTTTAATGACCCTTTCCACAAAAAAGCATTCTATGATTCCATGATCTTATGATTATATTTATTAATTTTTTCCTTTCTGTTCATTTTTGGATTGTGAAGTTTTTGGGGCAAAGATTTTCCCTTATAACTCCAATGTAGAGATAACTGGAAGAGGTGGTATGAAGTCTGAAAACTCCTTTGCCCTGCCTGCCTATCAACAGTCAGACCTTGTCACTGCATCATCCTGCCCCAATTGCAAAGGCTTCAGGCTCAAATCCCTGTTTTCTACAAATGTGTGTGTTTGGAATTCTTCTTCCAGTGGCTTCTTGTGAATTGGTCTCTTGTGAACACTCTTCAGCCTCCCACAGCATCCTCAGCACAAAGATTAGCAATGCAAACCTGAATGAAAATGTATTTCCAATTTTATTTGACAATCTAAAAGACAAAACTTAGGCAAAAAAAAAAAAAAAACCAAAAAAAACCAAACAAAAAAACCCCAAAAAACCAAAAAAAAAACCAAAAAAACCCCAAAACAAACAAAAAAAACCCCAAAAAACAAAAAACAAAAAAACAACAACAAACAAACAAACAAACAAACAAACAAAAACAAACAAAAAAGAATCAATTGTGGAAGATGAGGTAATATTAAAAACCTGAGCTGAGTTTAATGTCTGTTAACTATTCATGATGAAGATGCAGCTTCTCTGTACATCTCAACATTTTTGGCAGACTGTGAAGCCACATTTCATAGGGAAATCCCAGTGCTGAAGTGCTATAAGAATACAGACACACAGAGCAGAGAAACACCTCAAGAAGTGGTACACAATGAGGGGGAAATAGCATTTTTCTTTCACTGGGAATGTTAGCTTCCAGAAAAGAAATAATTCTTTGGGCCTTTACGAAGCGATTTTTCAATTTCAGTGTATAATTTCTTTATTTACCATTACACTGATTATCCATACTTAGACTAATGATCAAATAGCTCTCAGGTCCAAGATATTTGGCTAAGGCAGCCCTCAGGATTTTCCTTTTCCTTTTCAGCTCTTTTTTTCCCCCTTTTATTCCAAATTTTTAGGGTGATTATAGGGTGTGTAAGATCGTTAAAGGATTGGCAGCAAGCACAAAACTCAAATCTTTTATCCAGAGGCTAGAGGAAATGTGAGTTGCCAACATGCAATTCCTTCATTGTCCCACCAGTGTCCTGAATTAATGGAGGAACCATGCTCTCACTCCACTGAGGGGAGAATTTAGACTTCTCTGCCTCCCAGAGACTCAGATTAGAATAAGAACTATTAATCATATATTTAACTCAAAATATTTGGTTAATATTTATCAACCTTAATGCTAGAAAAGCAAAAGAGCTGCAGTAAGAAGTACCTCTGGTATATTTTTTCTATTATTCCTTATATCCAGGATTAACTTGAAAGCAAGTTACTACATAACCATCTGAGAAGCTGCTGAACTTTAAATCAGAAGATAAATTGGAATCCTACTTTCTGATACAGGGTATCTTGGGACAGAACCACACAGAAATTTAGGTTTCCTTATTCCTTTCCCCTTAAGACCATGTTCAAATTCATAGTTCATGAGAAAAATGAGCCAGAATGACAGCTATTAAATTTACTAACAGAGTTTAAATAATTGCAGCTTGAGCAGCTGAAAAACAAGTTTCCTGGAGCAACCATGGGAGTGGATCCCACCATCCCTGTCTGGAGACCAGGGAGTTATTTAGTCTCTGTATCTGCTGGCTATTAGCTAATAAATCCAGATTATTAATAGCTTTTATTTTTAACATGGTCACCACTTTTACAAGGTTACAGATAATTTTTTTTACATTTTTTTACTTTACTTAAATAAAATAAATAAGGAAAAAGCAAAAATTTAACTGAATGAGAACCACATGCACTGCTTTGGTGTAACAGCAGAATTATTGCTCTGTCACAACATTTTGAGGTGTTCTTTCTCTCATTAATACAACCAGAAATAACTCTGAAAGTCTGAAAAATATTGCACCTTAAACTGGGGAAATCCCAGATTTGGGTTTTCATTCTTCTGTGGATTTTTCCTACTGTTTAAAATCTTGGAATTATTCCCCCCACTTTAGCACTCCAGCCACCTGGACTTATCCTCAACTGCTCTCCTGAAGCACTTTAAGTGATATTCCCAAAAAGAGAAGCTTGGATGTGTCTGTAAGCAGACCAATTGCCTCTTACAATATGTAGAGTTTTGCATTTGTGATTGAAGAATCCAAAATTTAAAACAAAAAAATTTGGGACAGAAAGGTAATTGGTATCTTTAATGTCAGGGGGAAAAATCTTTGTTCTGTTGCCCAAAGGATGAGCCAGGCTGTCTCATCTGAAATAATCTACATTTGAGAGCTGACTGTGGCCCAGTTCTGCACTTTTCCCTGGCAGAAATCCATGCAGGTGTCACAGGAAATCCCTCCTGCAAAGAGAGCACAGGACATACCTGATATCCAGCCAGAGAAACCAGGCACGAGTTACTAAAGCACTTTTGTCCACTTATCTTTTTTAAAAAAATGCAACTTCCTTCTCTTTCATCTTTGAGTTTTTCTGGTTTGATCAATTAAGAATCTTTCAGCTCACTTTTTTTTTTCCTCCTCACTGTACACTTGTTTTCCAGGATCATGAAGGAAGGGTCACACTGTGGGTAGTTCTGATTTATCCATCTTCTTTTCATAACACCTTTTATGTCATCCCCATTTTCTGGTTGAGTAAGTGCTGAAATAGAAGTTTAGACAAAAAAAAAGTGAAAAATTATGTAAAACATTTTTTTTTTGTGAACAGGTAAAGACAGACATTGAACTTCTCTAAAGAAATCTAAAGACCATATAAAACTCAGTGTCAAAAATTACCACAAACAGCTAGTTCTGTAATTTGTAGCCATAAAGAAATTTATACTGATGGACTAAATTTTAAGTCTCGCTTTTTTGAGGATTTCAGGCTACACATCTTTCATGAAGTTCATCTGAACTTTCATTAACTGCAGTACAAGGCACCAAATGGAGAAACATTTCAATTGGAGAATCACAGGATAATTCATATTGGAAAAGACCTCTGAGAACACCAACTCTGACCATCAACCCAGCACCACCATATTCACACTAAACAATTTTCCCAAGTGCTTTTTGAACCCATTTCCATGGATGATGACTCCACTATTTCCTTGGCCAACATTGTTTCTGCTGAAGCTCCCTCTGGAGAGGAAAAGGGCTTTGCAAGGAAATGCGGAAAAAAGAAAAGGGTGGGGGGTTTTGTTGTTGTTTTTAATGAAAACCAAATATTCCAGAGTCATCCCTACACTCCAGGCCCTCTTACATCACCTGTTTCAGCAGAGGTGTTGGTCTCCTTTGCCTGAATGACTAAGGATGGCTCATGTGCTCCTTACCGTGTGTCACAAACAGTCCTTCCTCCAACCCAACCCTGAGCAATTTGTCTCAGATGTCTATTCAAACACAGGAAAATCAGCTCTTCAGATCTCAGCTGATGCCTTAAACTGTCGAGGAATTGGTGTCTCCTGCTCTGGCCCACACCAGTGTTGTTTTCCTTCTCAGTTATTGGATACATATGGGGTTTTTTAAAGCATCCCATGTTCTTTCTGGGACGCTGTTCCAACACCAGCGGTTTTCCTGGCAGCCCCCAAGCCCTGTGCCTTCCTCCCCTGACCCACTTGGCCCCGCTGGCTTTTGGTGCCATGGTGTCAACTGGTGCATGGATGTGGAGGGAGGCAGGTGGTGCCAGTGCTGCCACAGGGGAGCACCTTCCTGGAGGGCTCCTGCTGCTTCAAATCCCAGCAGTGCCTGAAACCCACCCCCTGCAGCAAGGGTCTGATTCCACTTGTGAGCAGGAACCATGCCATTCTAACAGATGGGCTCCGGTGCAAACAGCCAAGAAAACATGTATATTCATAAAAAAAAACCCTGAAAAAAATTTAAAAAAAAAAAAAGAGTACTGAGGGCATGAATGCCAGCCAAAAACATCAACATCTCTCCATGTCTTCTCTTGAGCGTACAAATCCATGGTTAAGGGGATGTGTGGGCGCTGAGCTGAATTCATTTTAAAAAAATTAAAACAAAATGCCTGGCCACGTAGAAAGAGATTTCAGAGCATTAGGAAATGGGCACGGTGCCCTGAGAGAGAGGAAAATGGAAAGAGAAAAGCAATATTCAGGAATAAGCTGAGCCAGAAAAACACATGGGGTCTGTCTGGTAGTTCCCAGAGCCTGAGACTTGTCTGGGTGCTCAGTTCATGAATTTGGTTTGGGGACAGGGAGGAGGGGGAAGTACAGCCCTGTCTCTTAGGCTTTTTTCTTTTTTTTCCCCATTCAATCTATTTCTCCTTTAGTAGGCCAAAATTAAAGCAAGGAAAAAACCAAAACACTCAAACTCAAGACTTTCAGGCTGATCTAATATTTAGGGCTCACACAGTTCTGTCCTTCAGGTTCTGGTGGATTTTGGTCAGGAAACGGGTGAGAAGATCAAGATTTAGGTGAGGCCATGGGTGAGAAGATCAAGGAGAACAGATGAGATTGAATGGAAAACATTTAAAAAAGGATTGTGAACACAGGTGAGGAATCCACCTTACCTGGAATACCAGCTGGGAAGCTTTTCCTTACACTAAATAACCACAACAGGCCAGCTTAAGCCAGGCCTAAGTATGAGAAAGCACCAGGAAGGTGCTGATCCTACCATCATGGAAAATATTTTACTTAAGGTACACAGATTGAAAAGAAGGTTCATTGAGGCTGCTGAGATCTCATCAAGTGGAAACATGAATTTCTCTTGCACATCCCATCCTTGCTAGCAGCAGAAGCAGCAAACCAACCTACTCCTCTCCTTTCCTACCAGCAACACACAGAATCTCAAAGTTTGGAAAAGATCTCTAACACCACAAAGAAGAGACTTTAAACTCAGCTTTACTCAGCCCTTTATCACCACAACAGGGTCAAACCTCTCAGAAGGGTGGTACATCGCTCATAACCAGCAGAGAGAGATTTAATGTCTGTTCTGGAGCTTGAAACTGCATCCAGATTTTCTACTTCCTTGCAGATTTTGCTGTTCCTGAAACAATAGGACGGTGTGGGATAGGTCTGTGCTTTTGAAACTGTTCCAGCTCCCACAAAACAGTTAAAGAAAGGGCTGCAAGCCAGCTCTCTCACTGGACTGTGCTAATGTAAGAGCTAGGGCTTAATATTCCTTAAGTTAATTCATATTTCATTGCCTTATGAAAAGCTGAATTAATTCAGCTTTACCATGAAATGTGAGTGAAGTCTTCATTTAAAGGCACCAGGGGCTTTTTCAGAAAGTAGTAGGAGCTGAGCCTTTTCCTATATCACTGTGTGGTTTTCAAAGAAAACAAGGAGTCAGCAAGGAAGTTAGAGGAACATGAGGTAATGTTCTGGGCTCAGGAGAGTACTAAAGACAGAAATATTTGCTAAGATCTCACATTCCTATAGACTGAAATAAAAGAGCATTAGAACCAATGTTCTCCTGAAAATGTTCCTGAAACACACCAAGATCTCTAAAGATCTCAGCCTGAACAACTTGCATGGCCCAGGGAAGAGGTGGAATGAGATGTTCTTTAAGATCCTTACAACACAAACTGTTCCCTGATTCTGTGATGTTATTCTAAAGCAATCCAGGAATTCTGGCACATGCCCTGCTGTTAGGTAAATCACAATTCCAAAACCTGGGGTCAGAGAGTAAGGATCTGTGCACCACAGCTGATCAGACAGGAGATTCTTTGATGCAGGGAATGGTAGCAGACGAGGCAGATGGTGGAAAAAGTGTAGAAAAGGGACTAGAAAATGTAGGGAAGAAAATGTAGGGAAAAAATGTAGAAAAGTGAGAAGTAAAAGCTTCAGGGAGAGCTTACAGAAACCATCCATGACCTAGAGGGAGCTTTGGAGAGAGATGGAGAGGGACTTTCCACAGGGATATGGAGTGACAGGACAAGGGGGAATGGCCTTAACCTGAAGGAGGCTACATTTAGATTAAATCTTAAGAAGAAATTGTTCCCTGTGAGGGTGGGGAGGCCCTGACACAGGGTGCCCAGAGAAGCTGTGGCTGCCCCTGGGTCCCTGGAAGTGTCCAAGGCCAGGCTGTACAGGGCTTGGAGCAATTTGGGATAGTGGGAGGTGTCCCTGTCCATAGCAGGGGGTTGGAAGTAGATGATTTTTAAGGTTCCTTCCAACACAAAATATTCTGTGACTCTTGGTAGTGGGCTTTTCTCAGCGCTCTGCAAATGTTCTGGGCTTCCAAAGCTCCTCTCTGTTCAGCAAAAATCTGTTGACTTCTCCAAGTCTTTGATCTTTAACCTGTGTGCAGATACACCAGTGCAAATCTTTGTTCTTTTCTTCCAATGTGCTCAAAATCCACTATTGTTCATGGTGCCAGAAGTTAATGCTATCTCCCTGCTGTGCAGCTGTTGTTGTTATTATTATTATTATCATCATTATTCCCACTGTTACCTCACTTCTCCTAACAAATAACAATAATAACAAAAATAATGATAATAAGAGAAAAAAAAAAATCAAAATTCGGATTCTGCCCTTTCTAATTACAAATCACCACCTGTGGTAAAATTATTGAAAAACAGATGAGCATTTCATTGCAGCAATAGCCTTAAAACAAGCAGCAGTTCCAACTGCCAGTGTGATGTATAGACACGGCGCAGGGCAGATGAGGGATTAATTAGGTCTGTCCCTGCACATTGCCAGGGGAGCACTTCTGTAGAGGTGATTGAAAACTAGAAAGAGTGGCATTAGTCTTCATTGTTGGTTAAAGGCAACAAAAATAAAGATGCAATTGAGTTGACAAAGCTTCCAGGTATGTGGCTGAGTCATTTGGAGGTGTCAAAATGATCAAACCATAATTAATTAGCTAAAGTGCTATATTTAATTCCTCAAATTTAATGAAGATTTCTGCAGCCAAAAACAACCAGCAGCACCATTTGTTTGTGAAGGGAAGGAGGGGAGTGCACAAAGTGGATGACACCAAAATTTAATGGTGCCTTTATAATCAAGCCCATGTTCTTAATCTTATTGTCATTTTCTGTTCAGACATAGAAACACAGTGCTCTTGTATGCATTCATATTAGAACTGCAATTAGGAAAACAGAAGTGACAGAGAAACCAAATATTTATTATTTCCAAGCAATAAAACAGCAAACAGACAAAAAAAATCAGGTTTTTGTTTTTTTTTTAACTATTGGCCTCCAGGGTTGACACCATGAAGACACACAAGACCTCAATGGTAGGTAGTCTAAGTCTGTATCTCAGGAATTTAATGCAGCTTGCTCCAAAGGAAAGAAACTTGAGATTTATGAGTAAAGAGAACTGCAAGAGCAAAATGTGAATTTTACTCCCAGTTCTGCCACAACTGTGGACAGCCACAACCACGGATTTAGGCTGAGGGAAGGTCTGCCTGAAACACTCAGGCAGCTCTCTCTGAGTATACACCTGTTCTGGACTGGGGAAGGTTTCTTTCTCCTTAGCTTTGTCACTTGCCACTACAACCTCTAATGCACCCTGGTCCTATCAGGTACTTAGACCTGCAGAGACACCCCAAAATGTTCTGTGTCATTCTTCCCATGACAGCAGACACCAAGATCTCTGGAACAGACATTCTCCTATCCCGTGCTTGTTCAAACACACACACAGACACACAGACACACACACACACACACAGACACACAGACACACACACACACACACACAGACACAGACACACACACACACACACACACACGCACACACACAGAGACACACACACACACATACAGGCTGATGCCTCTGTGTGCTGCTCAAACGGAAAGTCCCTTTTCCAGGGTGCTCATTGTAGGATTTATGCAGGAATGGCTGTTCTCTGGGGACAAGAGGGTCAGAACACCTAGTCTTATTGAGACAGATTGAGAAGGTTGAGGGTCTTCAGTCTGGATTAGAGATGCTCCAGAGAGACCTTAGATCCTCTTCCAGCACCTAAAGGGGTTCCAAGAGAGCTGGAGAGGGGCTTGGGACAAGGGTTTGGAGTGACAGGACTCCTCTGTGGCTGGGATAAACTGTGTGGCACAATCTGCACATTACTGTGGTGTTCAACAACACATTCCTGCTGCTGGCATCCCCAACCTGGTAGAGACCAGAAGGGTGGGAAGATTCCTTCTCCCACAAAGGAATTGCAGGATTAGCAGACAGTAAAGGCCTTAGCAGGAAGGCCGGTTAATGTATTGTTTCATCTACAACATAAAATGTAAGCAATGTTTCCCTCTCACCCAGCAGCTGTTACCTCTACCATAAGCTGTTAAAAATCCCTCATTATTCCATGCAGCCAGGCCAGGCCCATTTCCTGTGCAGTTGTCATCTCCTTAATATATTATGACATTACAGACTTTATTAGTATATTTGCAGTGCCTTTTTATTTTTTATTAGCTAATGGGCTGTTTGCTTACACCATATTTGCTTAGTCTTTCAGAGCTCAGCCCATAAAATGGCCAAACGTGATCCCATCTGGAAGCCATTAAAGATCAATAGAGATGGAATCTGAAGAAGAAAGAATGGTGGAGAAAAAAAAAAAGAAAAAAGAAAAAAGAAAAATTATCTAGCAAAACAATTGTGAATAAAAACCTGTCAGCTTCCGTTCTCAAATCCGGATGTGCTAAAGCTCATCACAATCCCAACGTGACAAAAAGCACCATGGTCTTGTTAACATCAGGAACAACTAATCTAGTTTAAAGGAATCATAAATTTGATTAAAGCTCATGGTTTCCTTGATTCTTTGGGAAAATGGAAACCTTTCTAGCACACATTGCTTTCTTCTGAAGTGCTGGGCTCTGCGGGGAAACAGCTCAGAGGAGAAGCTGCTTCTGTGACAGAAATCTAAGTTATGGTGACACTTCTCTCTGCCACTGTCATGGTGATATTAAAACACCTGCAGGTCTTAACATGACAAGATTGTGCCCAAAATGAGGAAATTTCGTTGTGAAATGCACATTATGGCAGCCAGATAGGTAAAGTGGTGTCTGACTCCAAAGAATATTAACTCTGTATCTTCACTACTTAAATATTTTGACAAATACACGTGTGTAGGAACAGCTCCTGCAGTAGATGAGGTGCTTGGCTCCAATGAGGCAGTCACCCTATAGAAATGAAGAGAGGATTTGAGGTTTTGAAGGAGCAAAGGGGACTGTGAACACCATTCCTCCACGGGCTCACCACTGACCCAGAGCAAAAATCAGCCCTGAGCGTGGCACCCAGTGAGGGAGATGTGCTCAGGGCTGGCATTTGCCTGTGGTGTGAGCATTGAGTGTTTTAGCCATTCAAGAAGGACATGTTTGTTCTGGCCATGTCTCAATCTCAGGTGCCTGGGGACTCAGAACAGTGAAATCAGAGGTGCCCACCCTCACCTGGGCTGTGCGTGCTCCCCTCTGCCTCCAGACGCCTCCAGCAGATCCGTGTCTGCTTTAATCACTTTGCAGCCACAGAGAGGAGCAGACATTTCCAGGGCTTGACCCACCTGACCTGCTTTAGAAACATGCCTGGGGATGAGGCAAATTGCATCCCAGAAGGACCTTTTCCCCTCCTGCCTCTCTGGAGGCATTTGGGATGATTCAGTCAGATGCAAATCCCTGCTCTGTGACAAGTGCCACCAGCCAGCACCCGTGTGGGCAATGGCTGCAGCTGTACCAGAAACTTAACACTGCTAGAACCTGAGCTAATGGTCACCACCCACCTCTGATCACATTATATATTTCCCTTAACCTCTAAACAAGTGTAGCTGCTGCCGGAATATCTGCTGAAATGTTTTTTCAGCCAGAGAGCAGATGCCTAAATCTGCCCCTAGCTTGGAGATCTTTGAGTCTGTGTGGGAGGAAAGAAATCTGCCCAGAGTTTAGGACTCGTCCTGTTGCAGAAATGTTTGTTTCAGGGAGTTTTCTCTCAGTGAGGACTGCAGAGAGGCTTGGAGTCATTCATTTCAGCCTTGAGAGGAAGGTCTGGGAGAACCTTTTCTGCGTGTACAGCTGCACAATATGGGAGAATAAATCATAAAAATCATGGAATTGCAGAATGGTTTGGGTTGAAAAAGATCTCAAAGAAGAAACCTGAAATTTTATACCTAAAATTTGGTATTTAAAGAAAAGAGAGGTCTAAATAACCACTCTGGACAACTCTTCAAGTTTTAGCTATTTGAAGAAAACCCTTCTTTGCACTGGATACAGAAGCTGTCTTAGGGTTAAGACATTTTGAAGTGAATTGGACACAGAGAGTGTAGAGAGAGTGTAGTGTGTATTTAAAATCATTATATTAATAAAATTAAAGATTGGGGTTGATGATCTTCTTCTTTGTCTTCTCCCACCCTAATACTTCTATCATTCTATTCTATGATCTGCCCAGGAAGACACAGAGTTCAAAGGGTCATGATAAGACAGGATTGCATTTAAAAACACGGAAAAAATTGCAGGAGAATAATGTGTCAGTGCTTAGGTACTAAAGCAATGGCCACTTTAGGCAGGAAAAGCAGATAACCACTAGATTTCACAGGAAATTCTTTGGTGGCTGAGGCCACCAAACTGTCCAGATAAAAGGAAGCATCTGAGAACATTTGGGATTTGGCAGCACCAGGAGAAGCAACATGCAGTTTAAAAATACTGCCCCTCAATGGGAAAAAATGTATTTCTATTAAGGGACCAGAATTGCTCTACGCCTGTTGGAATTTTTGCTTGTGCACAGGAATTTAGCTCCAGGTTCATGTCTGTCACTAAAATTGACAACTGCCTATGGCTCTCTACAATTGAAACGTAGATCTTAAATTTCACATCATTATCCAAATAAAATATATCTGCCAAGGGGGACTGGTATTACACAGTTAGAGAACTGTGATACCAGTTGTCTGATTAACATATTGAGAGGAATATAAGAATTTCTCACCTATTTTCCAGAGGGAGACTAACTGGGGAGCTTGTGGTAAAGAGACTAATTGAACATCCTCCCTCTGCTCACCACGGAGATGCCCAGAAATATGTGTGCTCTGTGTAAGCAGGTTTTCCCTCTGCATATTACATCTGCTTTTTAGGACAGTAAGGAACAAAATTATTTTTTTTTACCTCTTCTACTAAAGAGTTAGCCAAATTTTCATGCTGAAAAGTGTATTATTTTCCACAGAAAGGTTTCTCATGGCTGCATAAAAGAACAAAGAGACTAAACAGAGAAGTTGCTTTCAGAATGAAGAAGTTCTTTTTTCAGGAGATATCAATGAAGCAGAGATCAGAGAAAACCTGTCCAAGCTTCATCCAGACAATGATTTATTAATAGCTGAGACAGATGTGAACTTACACATTACAGGCAGAGTCCAGTTCAGACCTGGATCCACATTTTGTGTGACTGAGGTCAGGATTTTTTTGGATCAGTTCATCAAAGCAGCTGACCAGGGAGGATGCTTCAGAACCCAAACCTGCCTCTGAAGTTCTTCCAGGGTTTGTGTCTGATACGTTCGTGACATGTCAGAGAGAATCACTTTCATCTCTTCTGTTTTGCCAGGACTTGAGAAATAGAAAACTGGGTCTGAGGACTCAGAAACAGAGGAGAGTGTTGCTGTGAGTCAGCTGAGCCACAGTAGGAGATTCTGTGCACATTCTTAGCCCATGACATATTTGAGCTAATGAGAATCATGTTACCTTCTAGAGAAATACGTTAAAGCTGGCACAAATTATCTGCAGAACTGCCACAGATGAAAAATATGCCCACAGACCATTCACACCCATAGGCTGATGTATCATCCCTTGTATCTCACCCTGGAGCCAAATGATCCATTCCAGGTTTATTCCACCTTGGACAGTAAATAGAATTTGACCCATGCCAGGCCTGTGCAGGTATAGCTCTTCTACTTTCAGCCTTCAAAAAAAGTACAGGCTGCCACAAAAAGACTGCAGCCAGTAGGTCAAAAGAAGGGATTGTTTCCCACTCTTCCTCACTCTTTGGCTCTCGTGAGTAGTCTGAATATTCTGTGTCCAGTCATCTGAATAGTCTGCCCAATTCTGTGCTTCTTTGTGTAAGAGAGAGATTGAAAACTGGAGAAAGTCCAAGAACTACTGCTAACACAGTTACAGAGCTGGAACATGCAGAGATGTATGAAAGGATGTGGAGGGAAATGTGTTTATGTTGAGAACAGAAAACTAAATGGGATTCTGGCTGTTGCTTTTGACTACCCAAGGTGGTTTTTTAGAACTTGTTGAAATTATTCTTTTTTTTTTCCTTTTCCCCCTTGGAGGTGTTAGGATTCTCCTCCTTGCTGTTTTTGAAGATAGGAGTGACATTTGCTTTCTAATAGTCCTCAAGAACCTTCCAGAGCTGCTGCCACCTTTCAAAGAAAACTCAAAATGTCCTTGTAATGACCTTGCCCAGATACCTCAGGACTCACAGGTGAATCCCATCAGCTCCTATGGACACGTGTATGTTCAGTCTGTTTAAATGTTCCAAAACCTGATCCTCCTCCTCCACTGAAGGTGAGTCTTCCTTGCTTTGGAATTTCCCCTGCTCTTGGTGCCCTGAGATTCATGAAAGGCAGTCTGATTAGTAAATACAGATGGAGAAGGCACAGAGTACTTCATCTTTTTTAGTGTTCTCTGTCACCAACCCCAACTTCATTGAAAAGCAAACCAAAATTCCCTGTGGGCTTCCTTTTGCTCCATATGTGCTTGCAGAAGTTTTTGCTGATGCACTTCACCTGTGAAATTCAGCTCCAGGTGGATTTTTGCTTTACTACCCTCGTCCCTGCACTTGGGCATTGTCACTTGTCCTAGACCACCCCACCCTGCTTCCAGCTCCTGCAGGCTTCCTTCTGAGATTTTCTGAGTCTTCATTTTGAGGATTTTTGGGAGCTCCTTGTTCATCCATTTAGGCCTTCTGCCACCTTTGAGCTGGAATATTTTCAGCTGGAAGGGACCTGTAATGATCCTCTAGTTCACCCACGGATCAGGGATGATCAAAAGTTCAAACCTGTTGTTAAGGACATTGTCCAAACGCCACTTAAACCCTGACAGACTGGAAATATCAGCGACTTCTGGAAGCTTTTCTATGTTTGATCACCCTCTAGGTAAAGAAATGCTTCCAAATGCCTAGTCTAGAACTGCCCTGGTGCCACTTTCAACCATTCCCAGGCATCCTACCTCTGGATATCTGGGAGAAGACCTCACACAAAAGAAGATGTAGCTGGATGAGAATGTCCAAAATTGTGCTGAGTCAGGCAGACTCAGTAATCCTTGGGCAAGAAACACAGGAATAAAGTGGACAATCAATGAACAAGTCTTGCTTTTGTGTACTGCATTGCTCAGACTGATCTCAGTCCACCATGGCTCATTTAGAGTCTGTATCTAAGAGGGATGCTCTAAATTGGATTTGGCTCAGATAAAAGTCTAACAGTGGGATAATTAAGAGCCTCATTTTGTCTAACGGTCTGCAAAGAAGATTGCAGGAAGGTTTTAATTTAAAATCTGTGTCTTTTAAATAAAATATAAGGTTTTACGTAAACCTTTATTGTAACAGAGAAATACGCTAGAGAAGTCTGGTGGGAAGATGCTGAAGTTAGACAAGGGAAAAATAAGAAGAGGGCTCCAATGTGTATCATAACCAAGACATGACAAAAACATCAAAAGGGTGCCATGAATTCCTCTATTTTTGGTATTTTCATATAAAAAAAGACTGGCTCACCAAGGCATATGATTTAGCCAGAAATGGATAATTAGCTCAAAACAGATGTTAATAGGTAAAACTTTATCACCTGTTTTACACAGAAAATTAGATTCAACAATCAAATGTGGGTGCTTTTTTCCCCTGGCTATAAAAATATGTGATTGCTTCCAGAGTCAGAACATTGCTCATATAAGGGGATTTCATGTAGCTTGCAGAGGAAAAACATTGGAAAATGAGTAGGCACATGAAAACCTGCCATTAGAGAAGCTCCAATAATGAGCTACTCATGTCCTGCAGGAAGCTCTAGTTTCCCTAAGTAAAGGAATATCTCAATATAAATAAAACAGAACCTATCACCGTGTTCTCTGAAACCTTGCAAATGAATACTGTTCCTGATTTCCAGTGATGCCATAAGCCCTAGAAAGGCCCTTGTGCTCTTCTGACTTGGTTGCCTTGCACAGAGAGGCACACCATCCACACTCCAAGAGGATGTGAACACTGTGCAGTTTCATGAGAAAAGAAAGAGTTTAATAGTGAGGTCCATTCTGCACAGTAATGCTAGAAAATGCTGCTTTGCGGTTTCTGTTGGTCAGTTGGTTCTCATTTTTAAAGTTCTTATTAGAATAAGAAAAGAAGCACTGGGAAAGGAAAAGAAAAAGGCAAAGAGAGAAAATGTTGTGTTACGTTGAGCCCCTTTTCATGATAATTTAGTCTCAGAAAGAGTAATTTCCAATCAGAGGCACAGCAAATCCTGAGTCACTACGAGATCTTGATTCACTGCCATTTATCTTCTGCACCAGAAGGACACAACTGTGGTTGGACACTCACAGTGTCAAATGCTTAACAAATTATTCTGATGTTTCTAATCTCTTCAACAGCTTCTTCGTCTTTCAATGCTTCATTCTGTAGGGAAGAATCAGGAATTTTTCCCATCTGTTGTGAAAGTAAAGTGATTTCAACCTGCAAATTATTTCAGACTTGGTGGAAGAACAGAGACTGTGATCTGCTTTTAATGTGCCAGTATTTGACATTTCCTCCTTGCCCCATGATACTTTATAGGGTATTACAACTATTTTTATTATTATTTTTAAATGATGGAATGTAATCTTGATTATGTTTGCAAATCAAAATAAAATTATATAAGTTTATGCATCAAAACATTCATAGTGTTTAACATGAACAAACAGTTTTAGCAGTTGGAGTTGGAACTAGATGATCTTAAAGGTCCCTTCCAACCAAAACCATTCTGTGATACAAGGGTCCACATCTTATAAAGAAAGAAGAGACATCCTCAAAAATGTGAATTCTGTGTCAAAAAATGCCCAGGGAAACAGCAGGCCAAAACCAAAATGTAAAGTTTGAGCCAAATCTTATCTATTTTAAGATATCCCTAACGAAAGTCTGAATCTTCCACACATGAGTGAAACACCAGAGATTCTCACTGTGCATAAAGGATTAGTACAGACTGCAACTCTACCTCATGGGAAAATAAAAAACTAAAATTTTGGGGGGGTTTTATTTTTCAATATCTTGCAAATTTGGGTGATAGAATCTTCTTGAGCATGTGCAGGAATGCAGTAGAATGCTAATAATAAATTAAATAATGTATCTAAAATATGTATCTCCTGACAAATGAAAGAACATTACAATATTCTGATCTGGGGCTAAAATGGAAACTCAAAACCATCGCAATCAGTCAGAATTTATCAGTAGAGAAAAAAAGAAGCTCCTAGGTGCTGCTGTTATGGCTCATTCCAGGAAAACAGGCAGCACCCCACTGTCCTTTCTGAGGACCCATTATTACTTGCAGATTTGATGGCATTAGGGCATGTACAGGTAGAAATTATCCACACTTTAAAATCCCACTGTTTTTAACTTCAGTGATTATTTCTTTGAGAGGTTTTCAACTTGGTCTTGGAAAGATCAGTCAGAGTGGACAAAAAACTTCTCAGGAATTACCTGAGCAGTTGAACCACTCATCCTACAAATGACTCACAAGAAGAAATCTATTTTGCAAATATTGAATGTTTTCTCTTTCTTCCTTGGGGTTTTTTTCTGGGTTTTTTGGGGTTTTTTTTGAGAAATCAGAAGCCGTGTGTGAACGACACTTTGCCCTGTTCCCCTTCTGCAAGCCAATATTCTGGAAGCTGGCTCCCATTTAAATACCAGGGGAAAAGCATCCTGCAACTCAGGACACTGCACTATATTGCCTTGTACTTTAAAAAGAAAATTAATTGATTGTTAGGAGCCAAACTGCTTATCCCAGCTAGAGAATACTTTCTTTTAGAAGTTTTTCCTCTGAGCCAGGTCCTCAGCTGGTATAAATCTGAGAAGTCTGTTCAAATTAATATAGTTACACAGATTTACATGATCCAACTGCATGATTTCAGCTAAACTACTCCTGTCAGAAAGCAATTTTTGGTCTAAAGTTATAAATCCTTTACCCGCACTGAGGCAAGCGGCAAAGAATCAAAACCAATCATTCTTCTTTTTCTTTTTTTTTCACTTCATGTGCAAGGAAGGAAAAGAAAAACAATAAAATGAGACCCACAATTAAATATATATAGTCCACGAGGAGGTTTACAAAAAGAAATAAGTGAGATGGATAGAGAGAGAAACAGAGCACATATTGAAACTGTGTGCCCTATTTGCTGAATGTAGCCTTTGTGAAGCCTGATGGATCAGAAAAGAACTGGAAGCTGCAGTGCTCTGTTTATCCAAAAATAAAATATTGCATAGGTCAAGCAAGCACAATGCAATTCCTCCTCCTTTTCACTGGAGCTCAGCCTTGACCTGAAAAGCCAACTCTCTAATGTGCTGAAAGCCTTTCAGGTTTCCACTGCAGGAAGGGACTGACAGCTTTCCTGAGCTATGCCAGGAATAAGATAGATGTACAAAAATTAATCAAGATCCAATTTAGCAAGAGCTTGGGCACACGTATAACTCCCTTTACCCTCCAAACTAAGCACTCACTTATACAAATTACTAAATTAGTGTGAATTGGAAAAAAAAAAATCCCAACCTGAGAGAAATCTTGTGGGAGAAGATTCCCAGTTACATTATGCAAAAATATACCCAAAATTAATTTGAATCAGTTTTATCCTCTCCTGTACTTTTAAAACGTCTATAAAAATTGGTAAAAATACTCCTCCAGCAGTGAGAGGAAAATTAAAATGAAGTTTAAAGCTTCTGACAATCATTAGGGTCCTCACTTTTATCAAAAATTATGTATGTGTGCATGTATATATAGTGAAAGGTCAGCCAATGCTGGAGCCAAACTGGGCCATTTTTAACTCATAGCAAATTTTGAAGTTATTTATAACCTTCTGATGACAAGAAAAAAGTCACAATTCTCAGGAAACTTTGCTGAGACCATCTCACTCACTTCTCTTAGATATGTTTACAGTTATCTTGCCAGAACACATGGTTGTTCATTCATTCTTGTCTGATCAAACTCAGTTTCAATCTGACCTTCAGAATGACAGGCTGATACATCCCTTTCACTGGGGACTGTGAAATCCCTGATCTCTCAGAAAACTGGCAAGCAGAGAGGATGCTACCAACAGGTGAATCTCAAAAGTTTCAGAACTTCCTTCAGATAAATCTCAAAAAAAAAAGTGATTCATTTAAAAATTAGGTACAAATACAGCAATGAGTTCAGTAGTGCCAACATATCTATCACTGTATGGACTAACTGTGGGAAGAGGGAGACAGATGAACCCCATCCCAAATATCCAAGTTGTTCCCTTGGATTTGAAAATTGATCCATTGTGTTTCCAGTGAGCTGGAATCATCATCCCTGTAGGGATTTAAAGGATGTGTACTTGTGGCACTTGGGGACGTGGTTTAGTGGTGGCCTTGGCAGAGCTGGCTAAACACTTGGACTAAATGTGAGACATTTTTTCTAACCTAAACAATTCCATGAGTCTATAATTCCATAAAAGGTCCTGAGGTCCTTCCTAGCTTGTTGCACTTGTGTATCTGTTGTTCTAATTTTGAAAAAAAATGAGCATGAAATATATAAAGTACACAAAAATAACAAAGACCTATTTGTTGCATTTATCTTGAAATATATTTTATTTAGAAATATAAGAAAAAAAAAGGCACTGTTGAAGTATTTTCTATAATTCCTTTGTTTTTCTTTAAAAAGACCATACATTTGTTTCAGTTCTTTTTCCACTAAGCAAATCTTGGATATCCTCACACAGGCTAAAAAAAAAAACCCCAAAACCCTAAAACTAAAATTTTAACTTTGGAAAAAAGGCTAAGAATATCTTGATATTTTTAATTCATTACATTAAAATGCATTTGCATTTGCACCTTCTTAATCTGCTGGTGTTTTACAACAGATCATTGCAGTGTAGAAACAGAGAGTCACGGAATGGTTTGGGTTGGAAGGGACCTTCTACCACATGCAGGGATATCTTACTCTAGAGCAGTACCTGAATTCCTCACATTGATGTTCTGGGGAAGGATTTAGGAGTGGTGGTCCCACCTGTAGTGGTCCTCTACCCTTTTCTCCTCTCCATTCCTCACCTGGCATTTATTCTCTAACAGGATGTGGTGACAGCAGCACTGGTGAGTAAAAACCTGCAGAAGCTGTGAGCCCTTTGAAAAACTGAAGAGAAGCAGTTACAAAATCCAGTGCTAGTTATTTTTCTGGGAAAATGTTTATACTGTTTTGATTTTTCCTGCGATTCTACTAAAATCAAGGTCATCTGTTTACAACAGAGAAAAAAAAGGCAACAAAAATAGAGAAATTGTTTTAAGAGCAAATCCTTGCCAGGCCTAACTCCTTGTGCAGTCACTGAAATCATACCTGTGTCCATCTTGTTAAATGCTGATCCCTAAATCTAGAGGCCATCACTGAGACACAAAGCTGCTCCACTGGAAAGCAAACAGACAATTAATGCAGGA
This sequence comes from Loriotus luctuosus, assembly GCA_035582745.1. NCBI lineage: Eukaryota > Metazoa > Chordata > Aves > Passeriformes > Thraupidae > Loriotus > Loriotus luctuosus. Next base: position 109,691,462 of record JAWWEY010000172.1, read on the forward strand.
TGATGGTGTCAGAGGGGCCACGTGTTTCCCAAGCCTGATGCTGCCTTTTCTATAAAAAGTTGGAAAACTTGCTCAGTTATTGGAATGAGTGAAAGACTCTGGGGGTTTTGGTGTTGGGCATGGGTAAGGCTGGGCTCAGGATGCACAGACAGCATTTCCAAAGCCTCTGTTGAGCAGTGAAGCCCCAAACACACACCAGGGATCAAACATCTTCCTGAGGTATGGCTGGGCCTTATGATCTTTAGAGGTCTTTTCCAGTATTAGTGATTCTGTACCTCTGTGATTCTGAAGGACATATTTCTGTAATAATTACAAAAGCAAAAACAAAGACAAAATTAGGGAAACTTTAAAACTAACGAACATAAACTCCTCAGTTTATTTTCTCTCCAAATCATCCCAGCTACAAATTTCCTATTTCTTTGGTCAGGATCTGCCTCATGCCCCTCATGTTGTTGGCTTTAAAAAACCATTAACAAATCCAGTGGCCAAACCACATATTTAAATGCTCAAATTAATTACCCTAAACTGTCTCTATGGGTGCCTGATCTTCATCATATAAGATTTCTCCTGCTTGAGCTCCTGATTATGAAACTTGCACCCTGCAACCATGGAGAGCAGCCTAGAGACAGTCCTGCAGTGGGGAAAATGCACCACCCTTTGTTCCACAAACACTTAAAATGGGAATAAAACACCTTTTGCTTTATTTTTTTCATTTTTGCAATGTACATAGACATTGTAAAGCAAAAAGGTAAAGCAAACAAAACTCTGTACAGGAATAAAAATTATGTTTAAGGGGGAAAAAAAGGGTTAAAACTTTATAAGCACGAAACGATGAATTCTAAGATCTCACTAACATCTTCAATCACCCCAGAAATCAAAACGCAGGGATGTGCATCCATGCACAAAGGCTGGAAACTCTTTGGATCCGCTCCTGCTCCTGATCACAGGAGTTTCTCTCCTCTGACCGCGCAGGATGGGGCCCTTTCATTATCTTCCAACCAGCCGATAATTAGCAAGTTTCGTAACAATCCTGTCAGATGAGCAGCCTGGGGAAAGGGAAAGGAATCTATTATGTGGCCAGAGCCAGAGCCTTCTGTCTGCCCGATCTTTTAAGCAGATTGGAGCGGCGCGGCCGCGGCGCTCCAGCGCCCCAGGTGAAGGCGGCGCGGGGCTCCTGGGGGTTATCGAACCTGCCAGGGCTCGGGGCACAGCAAAGCCTTCCGCAGGGAAAGGTCCTCCCAAGTATCTCCAGGATTATCCCCCCCTGCACCCGCACATCATCTGGCTTTAAACTTCAGCCCCTCCGGCGAAGCGCAGGCTCCGAGCGCCGCTCCATCCTTCCTTATCCTTCAGTCCCGGCTTTTTCCCTGCTCGCCCCCTCCCCGCTCCTCCCCATCCCTCCTTATCCTTTAGTCCCGCTCGCCCCCTCCCCGTTCCTCCCCATCCCTCCTTATCCTTTAGTCCTGGTTTTCCCCCTCTCACCCCCTCCCCATCCCTCTCCATCCCTCCCATCCCTCCTTATCCTTCAGTCCCGGCTTTTCCCCGCTCCCGAGCAGCCACGGGCTGCGGCCGGCACCGCTGCCAAGCACCGGGCTGGATTAGCTGGGAGCCAATAGCTGGGGGTCAGGATTAAGAGGCCAGCATGCACTTTAATACAAGCTGCCTATAATTAATGGCATTATTAATAGCTTGACTGAAAAATTCATTAAAAAATCCATTAAAAATAAATACCCTTTTACAAAAGGCATCGCCTTGGGTAAGAAAAACAGAAAAAAAGATAAAGGAAAATTGATTGGTGGTTTTCAGTTTGCAGAAAGACAGACCATAGTTCAAGCTGATTAAAATTGAACATTTTAGATTAAGCACCCTTGCCAAAATATTCTCTGTAGTTACCCAATATGAAAATATTATGAGATGTCACATTTTACATTTTTTATACGTGAAGGTTTCAGCATGAGGCACATCCACCACGTGCACATGCACTCAGATGTGCCCGTGCACGTGTCCCCGTGCTCATACTTAGAGGTAACTTCTTTCCTGAGATATTTTTTCTCCCTCAGGAGCATCAGGACTCCTCCTGCAACAGAAGGTAACTGTAAGAGATAAACTCTGAGACTTCACTGCAGAGAGAGTTTTCAAATGCTGCAGAGCTCCCTGCCAGCACATATCTTCACCTCTCCCTTTCCAGACCTAATTGTTGCATCTAGGAAAAGAAAAAAAACAGGGGGAAAAAAATCAAATATAAAATATGTGGCCTTTTGTTGCAGATGTCTGTTTCTCTTCAGATTTCACTTCCCAGTGCTCATCATTTTAAGTATACAGAACAGGGAGTTTAAAAAGCAGCTAAAACTGATTGTCATATATGCTAAGGTCTCCTAATGCCTCTCTAGTAGTGCAAAAGGCCAATAAGAGTGAGCAAATGGATATTTAATGCAATTTTTTACTCCTTTTTATATTGCCTGAGTGGCGTAGAGCAGACTCATGCTTGGGACTTTGAACTTTTGTGTCCAAATCTTTGTCCTCCAGAATGAATCTCACAAAGTTATGCATGAGACTACAAATAAGAGAAATCCTGCACTGTTTTTCTTAACTCCAGCACTAAAACTGGAAAGCCTGTCAAGTCAGACACTGATTTATAACCCTTAAGTGAAGACCATGCTTGGACACAAACATGGCCCATTTCTAAAGCAGCAGTTTCTATCTTCTAACCTCCAAGTTATGTCACAGAGTTACTGAACGGTTTGGGTTGGAAGGGACCTTAAAGCTCATCACTGGCTGGCCAGGGACACCTCCCACTATCCCAGGTTGTTCCAAGCCCCATCCAACCTGGCCTTGAACACTTCCAGGGATGGGGCATTTACTGTGTTTAAAGAAGAAGGAAAATGTTTGAAGGATTATACCAGATTTAGAGTCTAAACAGTGACTGACAGCCACTAAAAGCAGATGCAGGAGTGAAAAGGGAGCTCTGACAGGACAATCTCCTAATCCCCAAAAATCACAGCTTTGTTTAAAGCAGCCAAATCATCAAGATAGAGCAGGATCCCCTTTCCCTCCCCCTAAACAGGAGCTGGTTAAAGATGTAAAACCCAATCATTGCTTCATCTGCCAGCTTGGTTGCTGCTTCCAGCACCCAAGTTCTGCAGTTGGCACAACCTCTGCCAGCCCATAACACAAAAAGTTCACTTTCCATCACTGTTACGCCGCAGACACGGAGGGTGACTCATGTGAGAGCGTCTCGCTTGCTGTTACCATCCATTGGAAATCCAGAGTGGAGTATCAGTGAACTCCCTCACACTTCAGCCCAGGAAAGCAGAAATCTCTCTCCTTGGCTCTGTGTTCCCTCTTGGCTCCTCCCGTTGCCAGCTGTTAGGTTTAATGGCCATCAAACTGTTTGTGCCTCCGAATTAAAAGTCTCCTGGAGGCGATGTCAGATCTCGCCTTTCCTCCTGAGGAACGCAGCCATTCCCTGCTCCCATGGCCCTTGTGCTGTCTCATGAATATGGGAAAGTTCTTTTTGAGGCTGCAGCAGTGGGGCTTTTCTGCCCTTAACTATGTGTAACAAGCAGGAAAAATTTCACTCCACAACCAGACTTTCCTAGAAGATGTTCTAACAGATAAATGCTGTAAGGTCCCTTAACTGGGCTGGCATTTGTTGGTGGTTCACCACCAACACTCTGGTTCTCTGATCAATGCTGTTATTTCACAATGTTACAGAAGAGCATGGAGTGGGGGCTGCCAAAAAATGTGCCTCCCCTCAATTATATTAATAATTAATTTAATTGATTTTTAATATTAGGTGTTCAAACATTAGGTGAAACCTCTCAGAACTGGATGTTCAGGAACTATGGACACTATGAACTCACCCCTAAGATAAAACAGTCACAAATTGGACTACATCTCGTGTTTTTGTATCTGAATAATTTACAGATTTGTAGTCACAAGACTATTTCAAAAACTATTTATTTAAAAAAATTCTACTGAAATCTAAAAGTTTCATAGGAAGAAATCTATTTGACTTTTTTAAGCTAAAAATTATCTATCATTTTAAAACCCATCAACATTAAAGTTTTCATTTGCAATTTTCACTTCACACCTTCCAGTGAAGTACAATAGTTTCTCTGTTACGTTTTTTAACCTAAATATTGGAAATTTATGTATAATTTAGAATTTTTATCCTTTTTTTAAGCACAAAAATCTTCAAACACCTACTCACCATCATATTCTATCATATTTTGTTTCCTTTAACATCCTGGTCTCGGGTCATTTGGAATGTCAATTTAACCTGAGGACAAAATTATCCTCTGCAATAAATCAACACAAATCCTGTTCATTCCCAGGAAAATGCAACCAAGTAGATTTTGTTTTGATATCACAATCCAAGCAAATTATTTCTATTTTCAGTGAGGTGCAACCACCTCTAGTGGCAGAAATCAGTCACCTGCTGAAAGGCTGTAGCAAAATCATAGAGTTTTAGGGGGAAAAAACAAATTATGGAAAAAGGGTATAGGGTGGAGAGGGCCTGCACAGGGTGCCCAGAGAAGCTGTGGCTGCTCCTGGATCCCTGGAAATGTCCAGGACCAGGCTGGCCAGGGCTTGGAGCAACCTGGGATAGTGGAAGGGAGTTGTAGTTTGAATGAGATAATCTTTAAGGTCCCTTCCAACACAAATCATTCTGTGATTCTATAAGAGTGATAATTTCAAGCTAGTTCTCTATACTGGTATCAGTTAAAATTTGGTAGTTTTTTTCTATCACAAAAAGAGGTACTGTACATTTTCTAAACTGAAAGGTTGCAGAGGTGAACATCTGCCTCAAAACCATCCTTCAAAAATCATCAGCTCCTGGTCCATTACCAGCATATGGAGAAGAGTGTTTCCACTGAGACTTCACTATACTGATCTGAGCTCCTCTGTCATCCCAGCACCTCTGTGCTTCCAGGATCCAGTCACTTTTAGACTGGGATTTAGCTCAGGTATCTCTGCATGGTGCTTCAGATCTTAGTTTTCCCCAGAATTCTTTCATTCATCCTGGTTTCCTTATTTTTTAAAACATCAGGAGTGAGATTCATTTGACTGAATGTAGATCATTACAATTTAAATTTCTGCACCAAGATCAGTCACAGAAAATCCTCTCCCCAGTCAAAATTGGAAAAAAAAAATACTCCAGGATTGTGTATTTTCTCATCCTGAAGTACATATCTAAAATTTGAAGATAAATTACCTTTTAGAAAGTAGCTATTCCTATCCATTAAATATAGTAAGATTTTCAATGGATTAGCTCTGATCAGCTATATGAAATGCCACATCTCAAAGTGAAATGAAATTAATTGAACTTCATCTAGAAGAACTTTAAAAATCTGTATTATAAAAATTAATCTTCAGTGTGATTTATGGCAGACTGCATGGTGAGAAATATATTACATATACTACTTTGATAGAAATTTTATAAACCATAACAAATTACTGAAAGAAATTAAATGTCATTTAGATTTACCTTGTGTTTGCTTTGAATTTAGGGCTGTGTGATTTGATATTAGGAGGGTAACACAGGTGCCTAAATCCAGGCCAGTAATTCTGGTAGTGGTCCAGTGGAGCATCTGCAACATCCACACAGGAACAAAAGATTTGATGAGAGAGACCTGAGCCTAAAAACCAGGTGCAACACCTTGGCAAAAAGGTGTTGATGCACCTAAATATCTTATTTCAGTTAGAAGTTGAATTAAAAAACCTTACTTTACCTCTCTGAAAGAAGTGAGATTCAGAGGATGAGAGTAAGTGGGCAGAACTCCAGGTGTGGATAACAGCTGTATCCAGCCTATCTCAGACTGTGGGTGCCTTAAAAGTGATCATCTCACAGAAGGTACTGCTAAAATTAACCTTTTTGGCAATCAGAGACTTCACCTACACAACCTGAGGTGAAGCATTTGCTTGGTTGCTGTTAGAGCCCGAGGGCACAGTGAAATAAGGAGGAGTGTGTACCCATGAAAAGCGTTAGGTACCGGAAGAGATTAGCACTGATAATATGGAAAAGAAATAAAATGCAAGTTCTAAGAAGGGATTTGAAGAGTTTTCAGGAGGCCTCACCTGTCATGGTTAATATCTATTGCAGCACTCTGATCATGAGGGTCAGGAAACTCTTCTCAGGTCTGTGTCCATAATCAGGTCTTGAAATTGTGGCTCGAAATAAAATGGAGAAATGTAATCGCCTTTGTTTATCACAAAGAAATGATTTGATAAGGATCTGTGAGATCATACCCAGGGAAACTGGCCACATTTCATCTGCACAAGGAAGAAAAGCAAAATAAAAATTATACCTGTGGAGATTCTTACCTACAAAGACTGCACAAGGTGGGGTTTAGCAAAATGAAGCCAATGGGTGGAGCACCTGCTGGGCTGAATTTTGGCTTGTTTCACACTTTTACATTTCTTTAGCAGCTTATTCCTGGTTAGCCCCTCTCCAAAATAGTTTCCTCCAAAAAAGGTGGTGCTCATTTCTCTCTCCAATACTTCAGAGGGGAAGCACAAGTGGCAGAAGGAATGGAGAAAAGGGACCTGAGTGTCAGGGGGAGGTATCAAGCTGTGGGGTTCATCTGCTCTTTGCAGCCTTAGAGCAGCCCTTGACTCTTTCACAAAATATCTTCATCTCATGATGCTACAGACAGCACAGCCCAGAAAAAGGAATGTTCCTTGATCTTTATGCACTGAAATCACTGAAATGAATTCTCCACCCTCTATATGGGACAGGCTGGTGAAGGACCTGCCATGTGCCTTGTCTGACTACCATTTCATAAAATCCATTATTCCATCTCTTGTTCTCTCGGATCAACATCCACTGCACATGAACTTAATTGAGTTCTAGATTGAATATTAGGAAAATTTTCTTCCCTGGAAGGGTGGTCAGGCATGGCAACAGGCTGCCCAGGAGAGTGGTGGAGTCACCATCTGTGGAAGTGTTTAAAAATGTTGATGTGTTTAGGAACATGGGTTAGTGGTGGACCTGTGGTGATGGTTGGACACAAAAATCTTAGAGGCCTTTCCAGCTGCCACAATTCTGTGATGCTGAAAATCATGACAAAAAAAGTACCAGAATAGACTCCAGCCTGGCTGCTCTTTGGGTAACTTTTCTCAAGACGGGGTATTATCCCCCAAATAAATTCTTTCATTTTTTAAAGAAGAAACTAATCTTGTCCCTGACAGGAACATTTCATTCTAATAATTTCTTCTTGCTAGTTAATGTTTGAAAACTAAAAAATATCTTTTCTTCTTTTCTTTTCTTTTCTTTTCTTTTCTTTTCTTTTCTTTTCTTTTCTTTTCTTTTCTTTTCTTTTCTT
>JAWWEY010000172.1:109698889-109718544 GCA_035582745.1 Loriotus luctuosus
TTCTTTTCTTTTCTTTTCTTTTCTTTTCTTTTCTTTTCTTTTCTTTTCTTTTCTTTTCTTTTCTTTTCTTTTTCTTTCCTTTCCTTTCCTTTCCTTTCCTTTCCTTTCCTTTCCTTTCCTTTCCTTTTCTACATCAACTCCTTCTTCTGGAGGACTCCAAATTTGGAGATTTAATCAGTAGGGTGGGGACTCTTACAACATTACCCACTGGCTAAATAAGCCACTTTCAGTTTGTGCACACAGATTTGATACTTTTCCAGCATCAGATAGCATCTCAAAAAGATTTCTTTCATCTTTATCCTTGTTCAAACAAGATGTCTAGGTGGTAATATTTCCGTTCTCTCTCAGCCCACAGAGCCCTAACAATAACACACTTCACATGGGTTAATCAAACTGAGATTATAGTGTCATAACTGTGCCAAAATTCTGGAAATCTCATATAGCAGCAAGAGAAACACCAATTCATTGAAATTTTCCTGTGCCAATGCAATGCATACAACTGGAATTGTACTGTTGTGAGTATCTACACAACAATGCAGAGACTACAGGCTGGTTTTTCTTTCAGGGAAGTGGTTCTCAATTATTTTTAAGATAATCAGCTTTATTTTCTCCAAATGAGCTGCTAATCCCATTTACTAACAACATGGACAACTTGATTAACCTGAACTTTTAAATTCTGGAAGTTTAAAATTCCCTTGAACTTGGAACTATTGCCTATTATAGTTCCCTCTTTAAATGCTATTTCACCCCTTCAGCTTCACTTGCTGCCCAATGCTTCACAAGAAAGTTTCCTTCAGTTCCTAAATACTCACTGTTCAAGCCTTGACAATTACACTCAGAATATTTGCATACTGTTATTATGCTTCTGTTAACCATCTATGAGCAAAAGTTTATTTATTCTACCCTTGTACTTGCCCCTAATAATACCACAATTCCCAGCTTTGATCTCCTTGTTCTTGGAATAATTCTTGCGTGTTGTCAGCACCTTTTTATGTTGATGATGTTGACAATAAAATATTTTTCTAGGTGAATTTGCTGGAGATCTTCCCTTCCTGAACTGGGATATAACATGCTCCTCTATGCAAAGTTTAGGGTTGTAGCAAAGACTCTTATCATACTCAGCCCAGTGCCTCTCAGGATTGCCTAACAGAGATCATCTGCACTGGGCAATTTAAGTGAGACAAGGTTGCTCAGAACTAGGACTATATCCTTGACTCCTGAGCCCCTCCTCAGCCAGCTGGTTTTCCTACCTGTGTAGGTAGAGGCTCTATGACTTCTGAAAAAGTGAAGTTTTTTTCCTTTCAATACTTAGAGGCAGCTCACAAAAATATGAAGAGGAACTTCTGACAAGAGCCAAAAAAAAAAAAAAGGAGATTTATACGGGATATTAAGAATATTTTTTTTTTCCTTGGGAGTGTGGTTAGATCCCAGCACAGGTTTCCTAGAGAAGCTGTGGCTTCCTCATCCTTGGAAGTGTCCAAGGCCAGGTTGAATGGAGTTTGGAGCAATCTGGGATCATGGAAAGTGTCCCTGCCCATGGCAGGAGGTTGGAACTGGATGGGCTTTCAAGTCCCTTCCAACCCAAACAGGTCCATGATTCAATGATTACACAGAAAGGAAAGCAAAGAAAAAGAAGGGCAAGGCTGCTTAGGGAGGAAACACTTAATTTATGCTGTTGGTGGCTGGAAATGCCCTTTGTGTTAAGATTTTAGCTAAAAATTAAGACATGAAAGTCATGTCAATGCCTTATTCTTCTACTCCACAATATTGGTCACATTTTCACTTTACAGTCAGGTTTGGATAACTGGGGAAACCTATATGGCTACAGTACATTCATGGCATGTCCAATAAGAACTATAGAAATTGAACTAAAAGCAAATTATTTCTTCAAGTAACAACATTTTTTTTTTTTGATGTATATTTCTCTCAGCTGTCTGCCCAAGCACTTTGTAGTCTGCTCTGTTCAGGCCTCCATCAGCAGCTGAGAGACATTAGTGTAGCTGCATGTGTGCTACTCTGTATGCAAAAGATATCTATGAGTATTAACTAAATTTGCAAGAGGAATTAGGATCAGTAATAAATGCTTTAGCAAAGAGGCTTTTGGGAATAAAAAATATATCTTCAGGCAAAATTCTCATAAACTAGACATCATCTTTGATTTACAGTTTATAGTATTTTCTTGCCTGCGTCCAATATTCCCAGCTTCAGTGCTCCTGTTCTCTTTGGAGTGATTGACTGTGTAGGGTGGGAGGGCAGTTCTGGAGGATGAAAAGTTAAGTCAATGCAGTCATGAACCTGGGAAAATAAAGAACATAAACTTCAGTTTGTACTAACTCAGCCAGGCTGGAACCCACTGGATTCCCTCACTGGTCCTAATACACAAATACCCTGCCAATGATAACCCATTCAGTGGCAGAACACAGGTTTTTGGTTGAAAGAGCAAAATATGGCCATGTGTACAGGGAGGAGGAAGAGATGAATGTTTCTGGGATGCTCCCTTCCCATTCCACACAAAACCAGCTGTCAGTCTCAGGCTCACTGGGAGTTTCACTTCAGTAACAATTTTGAGAGCTGGCCTGAAGTTGTTGTCCACCTCTGCTTCTGTAGATTTAGAGACCATGAGGCCAGAAGGGGCCATTAGAATTCTCTTGCCTGATCTTCTGTGCAATAAGTGGATTATTATGATCTCCTCTGTTCTTAAAGTCTTTAGATCACATTGTCACATACCTTGCCTTTTGAAGAATTATCCCTATGAGGATTTTTTCCTTTCTTTTCCCCTTTTTAATTTTAAATGACCCTATTAATGGAGCTTCTACCAGTGACAGGTTGTTTAAAAGTCACTTTAGGACTATTTTTTCTCCTTCTGGTAGTCAGCTTCTATGTTCCTTTAATTAATTTAATTCCATTGCTCATGGCAATGTCCACGCCCTAAATAATTCTTCACTTTCTTTGGCATTTAAACCTTTCAAATTACTGTAGGCAATTTTTCTATATCTTCTTAGTCATTTCCTAGCCAAGCTACGTGGATATTAGTTTTTCAGATCTGTCCTCATAAGACAGCCCTCCCCAGCCTCTGCAGTGATGTCTCAGCCTTGTTCTTCACTACCACACAGGCAGAGCTCTGAGTTCTCTTCCTGAGTTAACCCATCCAGCCCAAACAAGGTGTGGGCAAAACTCCCAACTTGACAAGTCCATAAAAACTGCCACTGACTTCACTCAGTGTTGGAGCAGGACTTAAAATTTGTGTGGTTCCTTTTGGTGAATGATACAAGGAAATGAGTTAGAAGCTTTGTAATGTTATCTCTGAAAACATTTTCTTTTCTATGTCCTGACACAACCTCATGGTTATTTTTCAGATCACTTTTATTTCAAGTAATTTTGCCCTTTTTTTTGCTTGAGTCTCACTTGCCACACAATCTTTTTGCATTAATTGATTTTTTTTTATTCAGGATCCTTTACCTTGAGTTTTTCAAGTTGAATTTTATTTCACATCTCTTGTCAGTGTGTTCCCTGTGTGCCCCTCTGTATTATCCTCTTTCCCCTAAGGTGACCTCTCCATCCCTGGTATGTTCTCACTAAGATGAGGTTTTATTGTGCCCCTCAGTTTCTAACTGAGTGTCCTCATTTCAGAGAGGTATCAACTGATTATATTTTGCAAATGCAATTATAACCAGCTATTTACAATAACCTTCCTTCAAAGCAATAATGAGAACTTCTAAGTTTTATTTTTCTATGTGGTATAAGCAAAGAGGATCTCACTAGGACATTCTCCACATTATTCAAAGGAATTCTAGTTTTCATTAACTTCTTGCTGAGGGTTTTCATTACATTTTTCAGCCCATACAATAGACTTATTAGTCAAGCCAGTGCAAATTAATGTGCTGAATTAGATTTTGAGTCTAGTACTTGGCAATTACCTATTCTACAGTAATACATAAAATGTTAGGGTCATATCTGTCCTGACCTAAATGTTAGGTCAGTATCTGTCTGTACCTTACTATCCATTCATAGTATATACAGTAATATATTATGTATATTTTAATGTGTTCAAATCAAATATATTATTTATATCTTCAGAAATATAAATATATGTGTGTGTAGTGTGTTTTGGTATATACATACCTCAGTGAGACACGAAGTATGCCTGTAAAACATTCAGTAGTCAAGAGAAAGTGTCTGAAAAAGTTCATTTGAGTCACTCAATGTGAAAAGAAGAGTAAAATTCAAATGGCAAAATCAAAACCAGTGAGAAGATGCATGATTAGATAATGGAATTTACCTCCAAGAAAACTTTTCAACATAAAACCTCAACTAATTTAGAAAAGTGCAGGTAGTTACTGAATAAGATGCTGAGTATTAAAATGTAAAGTATTGATTGTGAATAGAGCAGAAAATTCCATCAGTTGGGGCTTAAATACTATTTCTGTGAAAATGAGGATACAGGAGGGACATGTGATTGCCCTGGCCATCTCCTCATGGAGGATCCAATTTAACTGCCTGGGAGTGCATAGACACTGTCATCCTCAATTCCCTGGAGCATCCAAGGCATTCTTATGGGACTGACAGATAGATACAGGATCAATACAAACCTCATGATTCTTCAGAGTGGCACAGCCCTGCAACTGCAAGATGATGTACAAGAATATGCATCCAGGTGTAACCTCAGTTTCTGCACCATCCCAAGGGGAGATGGCCCTGGATGGCCCCAGATGGCTGCTCAGGGAAGCTGTGGCTGCCCTGGAAGTGTTCAAGGCCAGGTTGGACAGGGTTTGGAGCAAGCTGGGATAGTAGAAGAGTCCCTGTCCATGGCAGGGATTTGGAATGAGATCATCTTTACTGTCCCTTCCACCCCAAGTCCTTCTGTGATTCTAAGATATCCCCCCTTTGTTCCTTTAAATCAGTTTCATTAGACAAATTTCCTTAGGAAACAAAACTCCTCTACCAATGTTTGTTATAATTCAAACTTTATGTGGGTGCCTACCTGTCAATCTGTGCATTTCCTAACTACACCTGTAAGGAAATCTATAAAATCCATCCTGACAGTGGCTGCTCACTGCTTGTTTTTTGGTGATGTGGAGGAGCTGTTGTACAGGATTAACCAATTCATCCAAAATCAGGGAGGAAGCCTGTGCTAGAGCTTGGAACAGCTTGCAGGTCAAAACTGATTTTCTCCCCCTGTGTGGACAGAGAGAAATTAAGTTAGAGGAAAAAAAAACTAGCAAAACAAAAAAACCAACAAACTATTGCAAGGCAGTTAAATTAAGATGAAATCAAACTTTAACCCTTGATGCTTTTGAGTACAGATCACTGCCAAGGACTATTTGCCAGGGCTGCATTTTTCTGTTTTAATGAACTTAAGCTGAGAGTTGAGAGTATTGCAGGATGGAAAGCAGTCCAACACCCCAAAACATTTATGAATGCAAATAAAGCTTCCAAAATAATTCTGGTGCTGCCTGTACTTTGGCACACTCCAGAGAGTTGTCCAGTGCTCAGACCAGCTGTCATGGGAAATCCTGCACCAAGCTCTTCAATCTTCTGAACTCTGGAACCGTGGATGACCATAACAAGAATTCTCATAGGAAACATCCATGACCAGTTCCACCTCCTGAGCCAGGCCCAAACATTTTGGGGGACAGTTCTAGATGTCCAGAGACACACTAAAGACTGAACTGTAGACAAAACTGAGTTCTAGTGCCTGACAATGTTATGAAGTGTTAAATTCACTTGTGTAGCTTCTGGGTCAGCTCAGATACTTGCTTGGTTGTTGAAAAGCAATCTTATTGCTGATATGAATTTTAGTTATGTATTTTCTAAATGGAATTATAATAATTAAAAATTCTCATTTTTTAATAAATAAGAAATAAATAAATAGAAAGAGAGAAAAAGAGAGAAAATAATGTTGAAATTGAAGTGTCAAAACACACTATTTTAACATTATTGGATTGAAATATTTATTTCCATGTTCTATGCAATTTTTCATGTTAAAGTGATCTTTATTTTATGTCAAATGCAAAGTTTGGATTTAAAAACTCCATCACACACACACAAACCAAAATCCAAAAAACAGAACTGCATTACAAAACCAAATAACCAGATATTACTTAAAGTGATTGGGAAATCAAGTAGAAAGGTGTAAAAGTAGGATTTTCAAAGGCACCTACATGATTTGGGAGTAGAAGTCTCATGTAAAGACATGTGGTTTTATCTATCAAAGTGTCTTGCCCAAAGTTATTCAACAGACCAGTGACTTATCAGGAGGACCTTTGATATGACTGCATATTTAGTTTCATAATTTCTTTATCATTTGTCTGACCTACTGTGTCCTGATGTTCCTCTCCACCAGCTTGGTCCTTATTCAGGGAAATTCCAGTTTATTTAATGTTTCTGCATAACCCAGTTGCCATCCACTGCAAACACATCACAGGCCACAGACTCCATACACCTGACCTGGCATTTCCTGCAGCCCACAGATCCTTAGTGCAATCCATAAAGGACATTTGGCATTGCTCTGCCTTGCCAAATCCACCTCAGGGTTAAGCTTCATATGTTCTCTTTTGCATCAGTTCCTTTAAAGATGGTGCTTTCTTTAATGAGCTGTCAGAGCTGAGCATTTCTCTGCAGTTAAATGGTACCAAGCTTCCCCTGGATTTATTCATGCTCATAATTAGGGAGCACAGCACTGTCCCCAGCTGCAAGCTGGGAGTCAGTGGCAGGTGAGGTGCATGGGCAGCTGGGAGTGTCAGAGCCATCAGGTCATCCTGAATGTGGCCATTTAGAAAAAAATCCTCCACAGAAAAGTGAGGGTTTGTCACACCAGGCTGAACTGATGACCCCTCAAGCACCTCTGGCAACATTCACTTCCTGATTTTTAGGTAAAAGCAAAGGAAAAATGAAAAGGTGCCCCGCATGTTGAGTTCCCAATTTAAGTCAATGTTTCTTTCATCCTTGTCCCAGGATGGGGGGAAAAGAGAATTTTTCTTTTATTCTCTATTGTTATTTTTATTGTCTCACCAAGGGTGAGACACAATTTTCATAGCATCATCACAGAATCACAGAATGATTTGGGTTGGAAGGGACCTTAAAGCTCATCCAGTTCCAACCCCCTGCTATGGACAGGGACACCTTCCACTATCCCAAGTAAATCCAAGCCCTGTCCAACCTGGCCTTGGAAACTTCCAGGGATGGGGCAACCAGAAAACAAGCTTTTAATTGTCCATTGGAATTTTTTCTTTTCAAAAAGAAAAGGTACATTAAAAAAAAAAAAAAAAAGAACCCCTGACAGTTGTTTTTCAATATGCAATAAAATTTTATAAAATATTCTGATAATACCTTCCACAAGGATTTAAATAGGATTGCTCCGACAAGTCAGCATTTTAAGGAGAAGGTGGCTTTTGATATCAAGGTTTGTTTATATTTCAGGAAAAAGAGAACCAGCTCTAATCATACTTTATCTGCTTCTCCTTTTTAAGCTGCTGTCTTTTGGGTAGAGAGATCATTTTTACAAAGAGTTTTTACAGCAGACCCACTAGGCATTATTAGAATCAAACTGATGATATTCCTCCTTAGGGCTAAAGAAATGGAGATAAGAGAAGTAAATACAATATTCAAGGTAATTTTTAATAAAACTGAAAAAGAAAAAAGTCTGCGCTTTCTTCAAATTTAGATGATTCTCTTGATCCTGAGAATAAACGCAACAATTTGCCAACCAAACTAATTTTCCAAAGCAGTCAGGGTAGAACCAGTAATTTTATAATAGGATGAGTTTGCAGGTTTAACCACAAAGAAATAGCCATTTCCTTTTCCTGCAGAAGTTGATATGAAAAGAGGGTAGATAGCATGAATAATTATGATGGCTTGAAGAATATGTTTTGAAACTGCTTCAGAGTGAAGATTAGCTTTCTTGAGTAGATGGACATTTTCACAGTAAGTGTTCAGAGAAGGGGCTTGAATGATGCAAAGTATTTTTATTGTATTTTATTTTTTATTTTATTATATTTTGTAATCAATTTTTCCATTTTTGCCCAACAAGGCACTATGTACATATACAAGTACGCCCATGTATCTATTAAACTCAAAACCAGTAATAATTCAGTCTGTTTAATCCAAGGATATAGTGAGGTTCCTGATCTGTCTGGTTATTATCCAAGATGCAGGCCAAATCTTCAGAAGGCTAAATAAATCCATAAGTCTTTGACCCCTCTGAAACTTACCAGGAAAAAACAGAAATTCTAAAGGTTCCAGGAATAACTATGGATTAATGTGTTGAACTGTTTCATTTTAACAGATCAAAATTATTTCTTCTTTTTGGTCTTTCCTTTTAATATAAATTGCTTTAAAAGTCAAAACTGAAAATGTCTATTGACCAAAAAAAAACCCTTTAAAAAATTTAGTGAAGTCCAAGTGTGC
Organism: Loriotus luctuosus; assembly: GCA_035582745.1. Lineage (NCBI taxonomy): Eukaryota > Metazoa > Chordata > Aves > Passeriformes > Thraupidae > Loriotus > Loriotus luctuosus. The sequence continues at coordinate 109,707,296 of JAWWEY010000172.1, forward strand.
TGTTTTTGTACTTCTTGACATCCCTACTGTCCTCTCATTTTTCTTTAATATTAAACTAGCTATTTTTTTTTCCTGAGAAAACCTGTGGATTCAACAAACAGCCAACCCCTTCCAAAGATTTTGTTGAAAATTTTCAACCTCTTTCCGTTTATTCACTGCCCTGCTACACTAATGGCTTGCTGCCCTGTAATCCTGACACAGGGGCAGTTTTTCCCAGGATAGACACAAAGCCCATGGGAATCTGCACATGTTTGAGCTCCTGCAGCCTTTTAATCTGCAAGTGGCACCATTAACCCCAGTAAAAGCCTTCACAGGCATGTGCCACAGTGCCCACTGCTCCTGCCCTTTGTTCCCAGTGCTCATACGGAGAACAGAAAAGGAAAACTTGGCTAATAACCTGACTAAAATGGGAGCCAGCATCAAATGTGATCCCTTTCTCCCTCAAGTTTGGGATGTACATGTAATTTCTAAACCAGGTGGGAGAGGGAGAGCTGCCTCCTGAACTGAACCTGCTCCCTTCCGTCCCTGTGTCCTCCATGGCTATAGAGAACAACTTGGATCATGGAATCGTGGAATGGTTTGGGTTTGAAGGGACACTAAAGATCACCCAGTTCCAACCCCCTGCCGTGGGTGGGGACACCTTTCACTATCCCAGGTTGTTCCCATCCAGCCTGGCTTTGGACACTTCCAGGGAAGGGACAGCCACAGCTTCTCTGGGCAACCTGTGTCAAGGCCTCCCCACCCTCACAGGGAAAAAAATCTTCTTAACATCTAGGAATATTTGATATATTTAACTTCTGCCTAGCTAATGCTGGAAGGATTAATCCCACATTATTTTTTTATTCTGGTTTGAATCTGAACTCAGGCTTGGAGTTCTTCCAGTGACACCCACAGGCTTTGCCTTGCATCTATCCACCACAGCCACCATTAAAACAAAAGATCAACACTTAAACCCTTTCTTTATTTCCCACTGTCACTTCAGATGCAGCTTTCCCCTTGTAAGAAGAGGAAATGCCAAAAGTGTCACAGTAAATGCAATTACCAGCGTCTGCCTAATGTTTGGGGCTCGAGCCCTTTTGTTTGTTTGTTTTCCTCTTTCAGCTCTCACATTTACTTCTCCAGAGAAAGCCTGACGTATTTAAAAAGCCATGAGTGAGACGATGCACAGAAAGAGCTGCTGCCACAATAAAGCAGAAGTTAAGTGACACCAAAGTCCCCTTGTCTGGCAGGCACATGCACACCCGGAGTCCCATCTGCCGGGTCCCGATAACTCATTTGCAGGGGGCACGACGAATGGCTGGGCTCGGAGCAGGCGGAATCAGCTGCAGCACACGTGCCTCTTGCTCTCTAATTCTTTATTGTTATTCCCTGAACTCTGGTGGCCCCAAGCAGCAGGAGACAGGGACACATGTAACAGCTCTCACCCTCTGGCCCAGATACCAACCCCCTTTTTTTCCTTTTTTTTTTTTTTTTTGTGTGTGTGTTAGGCTACAAACACTTCCCAGGACTCTCATTCACCGTGGCAGAGCCGTTCTGAGAATTCGGCTGACACTCACATGGAGCTCGTTTTCTGTTCCTTTCAGCAATACCACTGCTCAGGAGGGGCAAACACTCACATCCAGGCTTGCAGTGAATAAACCTTTAGCAAAACTCCACCAGGAAAAAAAAAAGAAAAAAAAAAAGAAAGAAAAGTCCAGCAAATCCATCATTGTATCAGAGCAGCAGCAATCGGGAGCCAAGCAGGAATTTTTTCCCAAGTAACAAGGAGGTACTGCCCACACTTGGCTTATCTGGGCAGTGATTTACATACATAACTCTCCGTGAAGAAGAGGTATCCGCTCTCTTTGACCTCAGTAAATCAAAAGCAGACAGGTCACAACTTTAACTTATTTCTTTGGATACCAATCCACCGACACATAGAACTGTATGAAACACATGCATAATACATAACCCAGCTCTGGTGCAGACCATCTGACTTCTTTTAACCCCCTTGGTTTTTGTATTTTAATGGTGCTGAATTTAGACCTGTCATTTCAGGTTCTTTTCGTGTCTGTTGAATGTATTTGGCCAGAGTTTGTTCTCTGCCTTTCCAATGAGGTCAGTAAGTAACTCAGTGTTTACACAGATGTTTCACAGAATAGAATCCATTGTTAATATGTAAATTGCATACGAGTGGCTGCCACTGAGTGTATATATTAATAGCTGGATAGTTGCAGGTAAATAAAGATATATGGATCTGCATATATAGAGATAGATAAGTATAGATATAGATATATAATATGCATATAAAGACACAGAAATTCACAGAATTATATATAATATTTGAATTACTATATAGCTACTGCATGTAAGATATTAGGAATTACACAGGTATATACCTACCCTATAGGTATACAGAGATATATAGACATATATATACACATATTGGAAGACAACCTTATCACATGTGGCTACTATTATTTACTGTCTATCATCATATGGTGATAAGATATTGCTTCTGTTCAAATAGGTGTACATATCCTTCAGCAGCTCCAGGCTTCTGATTTAGCAGGGAAGAGAGATGGTTCTGGTGTCAGCATTTGGAGTCTGCTTTCTTGTCTGCCTGAAGACACGTGCAGCCCTGCACCAAGAAGATTTCATTGCTTCTTCAAATTATTTTTAAATAATAAGAAGTACTGTGGTTATTATTATTATTATTATCAGAAAAACAGGCTTTCTGAAACAAGAGTGCCTTGAAAATGAAGAAGCAGTGATGAGACTGACTACATCACGTCTTGAATTTGCAATTTGACGGTTTTGAAAGGCCTGAAAGAAAAAAAAAAGCTTTTTCTTTAACACAAATTGTTCAGACTTTGCCCCTTTACAGAATCATAGAAGGTCCTGAACTGGATGGGACCCACAAGGATGATTGAGTTCCGCTCCTGGGCCTGCACAGGACAACCCCAACAACACTGTGTGGTTCTAAGAGTTGTGCAAATACTCCTTGAGTTCTGGCAGCCTTGAGGCTGTGACCATTCCCTGTTCAGTTTTGGGATGACCCTGGAATCTCCAGTCCCAGACTGAAGATATTTCAGAGAAATTGTGTTCAAAATATGAGAAAGGTAAAGTCACCACATGCCCCTGTGAAATGTAATTACCCCTAAACTTAATGGAATAAGAGGTTAAAATTAAATACGTTATCCTCATATTTTTGCACAGGAATGTTAATCATAGAATCAAAGAATGGTTTGGGTTGGAGGGGACCCTGAAGATCATCTAGCTCCAACCCCCTGCCATGGGCAGGAATGCTTCTGAAAAGAGATCCATCAGGGCCGTGTATGTGCTTGTAGGTAAGTGAGAATCTCATTTTACCTTTCATGTCCTCCTATAAACTGCTTTTACTACTTCCCCCTCACTCTGCTTCACTCCTCTTCCTCAAAAGACCCCACATCTTGTCTGTAAAGCCCCTGGTCCTTTCAATCCCACAGTGACCTGCATCAAGAAAGTCCTTGATACAGGACTTTCCCACCTCATACTCCCAAGAGAAGCTCACTGCTAACAAATGAGTTTCCAATTAAATCTTCAGCCAATATCTCAGCTGGGTTTTTATAAAGATGTGCTAAAGAGTTTCCTCCTTCAAACATCACAGAAAAACTCTGTTCTTCTTTCTACCCTGCTAACTCAGAAGTGCAGAGGGAAGGAAAGTTTTGACACTGGGGATGACATTTTCAGCACAGAGGCCTTTGCTCCAGCCCTTGCTCCCAGCATTGTTTCTCTGTTACATGAAATAACCATTTAATGCAAAATAAAGAATCCTTTGAACAGGGGCAGGAGCCCACACCCACCTCATGTGATAAACCCATGAGTCACGTTGCTTCTCGCTCTTGCTCTGGCCATCCCAGGGAACTGTTCACCCTTCCCTGAATTTCAAATTTCAGTTTGTAATTCCCAGCCTTCATTGCTGCCACGAAGCTGTAACAAGCCCAGTGCGGGTGGGTGATGCTGAATTGATCTCAGAGCTCAAACTGCTGCTTGCCTGGGTGCAGTGCACGTGGCCTCCTGACCTAATTCTGCTTGTGATTTGCAGGCAGGATGCGCTTCTCGCTCCTCGCCCAGACCCTGCCTGCCTGGAGGAAGAATGATTTCCCTAAGCTGAATCTAACCAGGATAAAAAAACTGCGTGGGAGAGACAAATGTAACCTCTCCCAGAAAAGGATGGATCTTCTGGCATCTCTGGATGTTGTTTATTATATAGACCATGGAATTAAGCATCCTCAAAGCCATGAAATAAAGCTTGTTCAGGTGAAAATAGTAAATGAGGATTTAAAGGCAAGGGGGGAGTATCTTTAATATTTAAAGACCAGGCACGAGGTAGAGTAAATGAGAAAACTGTTTGCAGGGAGGGGGAACAAGCAGATGGGAAATAGCCTGTATCAATACACCACCAATGGGACTAAGGGCAATCATGATTATTTAAGCTTTTCAAGGGCAAAATAAATAATGAAATCAATTTTTTGTTAATGAAAAATTGGTAAAATGTGACTGCTACTTACATAGAGGTAAGAAGGCGGCATAACCCCACATGTTTGACATTACCTCAAGAGTCCCCACCATCTCTTCATCCTTAGCTAAATATCAGTTTTGATCCTTGTCTCAGGGATAATAGAAGAGAATTGAAAGGATGTAAACAGAGCTAACAAGTACTACTAAAAATAGTAAAAGGATAAGAACTGGGAGGTACATCAGACACATATTTGTCTTTTGTTTTTGAAGAACTGAAATGAGACTTTCTGATGGATTTTAAAGGCAAAACTGCTTAATTAACAAAAGAAGGAATTTTACATGTAATTAATCCATGGCATTTGGTATCATTTTCCATTACTGTAGCAAAATATCTCTGCATATGTAGGGCTAATTTATGGATGACCCATCCCTGGAAGTATCCAAGACCAGGATGGAAGGGGCTTGGAGCAGCCTGGTCTAGTGAAAGGTGTCCCTGCCCATGGATGAGATGAGCTTCAAAGTCCCTTCCAACTCAGCTCATTCTGTAATTCTGTGTTTCAATTATAAACTTCATTCCCATAAACATTGCTTATGTCAAACTGCACTTGAAGCAATTCCAACAGTTCATAATCAATTTCATTCACCAGTCATTAGATTATTTGCATGATTTCTTACTATTTTCCTGGATTTCATAATTCTTTTTTGTCTCTTTTTTTTCTTTTATTTTTTTCCCCATGTACCCAAAATATTAAAATTGCAGACGTCTTCTTTGGCTTCAGTTTGCATGTTTTATTTAAAAAATGTCACTTATGTGTTGTTCAGGATGAAATAATGCTGTGTTATGGTGTTCAAACCAGACCTTCTGTGGCATCTCCTTCATTAAAGGCCTTTACAAACAGGTTAGAGGATGAGCTCTGAGAAACAACACAGGTAGAGCTGATCCTGCCCTGGGGCTGGGCCATGGAAGAGGTGACCACTTGAGGTCCCTTCCAGCCTTAGGAGTCTGTTTCATTATTCTGATACAGCAAATTGCTGTGCCCCATTAAAATGACACAACACACATTGCTGGAGGTCCCAAGAGAGCTCATTAGAGTGAGGTGAGATTTTGGTTTAACCCTCTTTTTTTTTTCAGTGTAGAAACCAACCGAAAAATAGCATGCAACCAACAATTCAGAAACACAGAGATAAAGTAACATCCCATACCTGTTGTAGGAGATTCATCTTAAAATCATCCACTTTGCAATCTCCTTCTGGAATATCTTACACTGACTCCAGTTAGAATCTGGTCACTGGAGAAGGTGATGCTCTATGAGTTTCTAACTGAGATTAGAGTTTTACTTCTGTATTCCCTATTTCTGTAAGATCCAGATCTGAAAACCTCTATGTGTTCATAGCCTGAACTACCTGTTAAACTTCAAGTGGGACAAGCCAGATTATCAGACTCTGAGTATTTACTATTTCTAAAGTGTCTCTAGCAAAGTATTTGGAGAGGTGATCTTTGAGAATCCACAGAGAAGTGGGGAGAGATGGGGTTGCCATGGGGGTAGAAGATTAAGTGGAGGGAGTTTATGAGTCCACCAGAAATGGTGCAGACTGGGGAAGCTGCCATTAGTGAAGTTCTACTATAATTACACCCTTAGAAGGAAAAATAGAAAGGTTTTATTGTATTCACTGAGTGGTTTTAGTACTGGCCAGAGGTAGAAATGAGCCTTTACTGTAAGAGCTGACTGAATTTAGCTTGGAGTTTAGAGATGATCATATTTTATTAACTTTATTTTTTTTTTCCTAGACACTGATAAAAACTGTAGAGAGCAGATCTCAGCACTCCTCTGTACAGCTAGTAACAAGATAAAGGCACACAGATTAAGGAATTCTCAAAAATAGAGAAAACAATCCAGACTGCCTGGACATGCACTGAGGCCCATTGCTGCAGGCACTCACTGCTAAGAGGTTATAGGGGACAAAATCTAAATTGATCATTCCTGAATTTGTCAGTTTGCAGCCAAATTCAAAGGGAAAGAGCAGTGACACTGTGACTGGGAAAGTAAAATTGTTCATTAATACTTTGGGTGGGTTATGAAAAATTCAGTCGTTGGAACAGGCTGCCCAGGGTAGAGTTACCATCTCTGAAAGGTTTCAAAAATGTGTGGATGTGGCATTTGGGGACATGGGTTAGAGGTTACTTTGGCAGTGCTGGCTGAGTGGTTGAACTTGATGATTTAGAGACCTTTCTGAACATTTAAAAATTCCATTATTCTAAATATTCAAAAGCTTCTGCCTAATTTAAATCACCATACATATGTATACATACATGTAATGTTTGTTTTATTTCTCAATTATTTGTTGTTTTATTTCTCAAATCAAGCTCAGCTCAACTCACTGTTACCAGGCTTAGATGATGCTAAATTGGATCATTTTCCTGCAGCTAACGGGATTCTTCATGATCCTAAACTTCTTACCAGCAGCCTCATGCATGGCTAACCAGTAAGGAGATAACTATTTCCCTCCCCCTTCTTTTATACTTTTAAACAAATAAAAGTTTAAATTACAGAATCCAGAGTGGCTTTCCCCTCACCTCCAGACTTCAATCTTCCTTTCCCCCCCATATTTTATTTTTTCCATTGTTCTTTAATTTAAATGTGATATTATAGGTGGACTTGCATCTCTTCTGTTGGTGGCATCCTGCACCTTTGAGAATCAAGGACTCCTTGTGGAAGAACTATGAAGATAAATCAGAGAATTTCACTTCCTCCTAGTAGGTTTGCTTTCACTGTGCAAGGACTGCAAGTCCACCATAGAAATTCCAGGATCATGGCAGAAGGTGCCAAAAATTCAATCCTAGAGCTCTTCTGCCCATAACCCTTTGACGTCACAGGATCATTCTTGGGTAGGAAGCTTCAGCATGCCCTGGCCTCTCTCCTCTTCCTGGGATTTCTGTTGTCTGCTCTGAAAAAGCAGTCACTTCTTTGTTCAGCAACAGATGGGAACCTCTACCCAGTTTCAATCCTTGTGGTAGATTAGATGACACATGGAGATTAAAAGTGAAAAAATTATTCAGGCTAAAACTTGACATTTCCAGCTAAACTCCCAAATGACTCAGAAGAACCATGATCTCCTAGGGAAGATGGAGATCTCAGACCCAAGAACTAAAATAATTTATCCTTCTGGGACAGAGGAAAGACTTAGCTCATTTTCATTGTGCCTTCATTGCTTGTCCCACTGCCTGAGATATGGATACAAACCAAAATCAAGTTGCCAGAGCCCTCTGAGTAGCTTTGACTTCACCCTTTGATTAAAATATTAAAAAATATTAAAATGTTTCTTCCTTTGTGAACAATGTACCTGGTACTTAGTGGGAAGGGGAGGGTGATATGTTTGGGAAATCTTGGATAAAAGGTATTTGATAGATTATGAATTTCTCTATCCCACATATCTCCTACTATCTTCTACCAATTTTAATACATTGAAGACGACAACTGTAACTGAGAAGCAATCCCAAGTGATCCCAGAAGACCTGAAATCATCATATATGTTATTATTCCTGCATGAAGCTCATTTCTTTCAGCACTGACTGCAAGAACAGGCCCTAAATTAATGAAATTGTAAAGACAAAATGAGAAATGGAGGAGTTGAAGAACTTAAGCCAGAACAGAAGGATATTACATTTAGGTGATATGTGAAATTAAATAAGAGGGTATTTGAGAAGAAAGAGAAAGGTTCTATCACAAGTAGAGAAACTAAGGGAAGAAAAAAGTCCAAGTGAAGATAGGGAGAAACTAGACAGGGAAAAAACAGAAAGCTTTTCTTTGTTTCTAAATCCACTTTATTTTTTTTGGCAGAAGGACTTCTGTTTTCCATTGATGTAAAGGTATACAATGAAAGCTGGGAGATTCATTCCACCTCATTACAAGCACAATTAGGCATCTCTCTCATATTATCTCATATTTTATATAGTCTGGGCCATTCTTGGCAGAGTTTATGCCATTCAGACCATACAATTAGAAATATGACATTTGAATAATGAAAACTCAAACTTACCTTCTAAGTATCTCCCATCATTCTGGAATAAGAATTCATGAGAATTCTAATTTCTCTTTGTAATATTATCCAGAACCTATTTTTGTTTTCTTATCAAAGCTATTTAAAATCATGAACTTCCCTGTATGATAATTTACTTCATAACACTTCTATTTCTCCTTTAAGGTTTTTATTATTAATGAGAATGCATTTTTTATAGCACAGAATGCTGATATCTTTACTTATAAAGACAGTAGGAAAGTGTCATTTGATCATCTAATGACCTCTGGTGGATGAATCTAATTGACTCACAAACACATAATGTTTCACACTGGCTTTAACTTGTATTGATTGCATTACTGCAGGGCTGTGCAGCTTCTCCAGGCTGCAGAAATACCCAGCCTTTAAAAATAATCCCATCCCAACCCAGGAAGAAATGTTACAAGTCTCGAGTGTCTCATGAGCTAAAACCATAAAAAACTCTAATATTACTCATTGGGTCTAACTTTGTCCAATTTTCTTCTTGTGATCATGTGACGAATGGCCTTAAACTGAAAAATCAGGTTGAGATTAGATATGAGGAAGAAATTCTTCCCTGTGAGGGTGGGGAGGCCCTGGCACAGATTTCCCAGAGAAGCTGTGGCTGCCCCATTCCTGGAAGAATCCAAGGCCAGGTTGGAAAAGGTTTGCAGCAACCTGGGATGGTGGAAAGTGTCCCTGCCCATGGCAGGGGATTGGAACTGGATGGGCTTAAACTCCCTTCAAACCCAAACCATCCCATGATTTTGTCATCTTAAAGGTTCCTTCTTTTGTGCAATTTACAGAAGACAGGGCAGATGCTCCTCTTTTCCTCCCATGCACACCTCTGGCTGTATTTTTACACCACACACTGTGTATCTGATGACAAATACATCTATTGATGTGGGCTAGTTACACTATGGGATAATAAGGAAACCTGGGGAAGATATCCTTGCAAAATTACACTATGGAATGTACAAGTACCTATCACTACTGAGCAGGAGACAAAGTAATGAAAAGAAACATAAAGGGAGTAGAAATTCTTTCCAGTTACACTTTGTTTGCTAAACATTTGAGGAGGCTCTAGAAGCTTTTTGATCTCAGGGATGGCTAAGTATTCCTTAAAAGCAGAGGTATAAAAACAAACCAGAAAAAAAGAAAAAACTGTGAACCTACTTTGCATTTATAGCAAGATTCCCTTATTTCATTCAGTCTGTCTGAGACTTCCTTTAAAAGGCTCTAAAAATATATCACCTACTTTAATGTGGGTTTGTTTTTAGCAGCTAAAACATATGAAGTGAGACTATGCCCAGCTCCTCCACTAGTTCTGTTTTATTAACCTTTCCTCCCTTCTGTGTTTCCACCAAGTAGGTGTTGTTACCTGAACATGAGCTGTGCTCACAGAGGGAGTTGTGAGGGTGCAGATCTTGGGTGTGTTTGCTGCTGGTGGTGTGACCTAGAGGGGTGACAGCACAGATGGACCTGAGCAACTTCTAGTACCTTCTAGAGAGGTTCTTTACATACTACAGAGACCTTTTTGTCAAGAATTCCATATCCAAACCCCCTGCAGATTAACCTGAAGGGTGTCCATTCTCCCAGTTCCACCATTAAACATCTTGGATGCGATTTCCACCTCTCTTGAATCCCCAGAGTAAAGCCTGAGTTGTCAGACTGAGCAGTAAATTTACTCTCCCTGTGCTGCACTCTCCCCTTGTAGCCTGTGTTTGCTGTAGCCACTCTACAAAATGAGATTCATCCCAGCTCTTTCTGTCTCCAAACAGAGGGACATCCTGCATGGAGCAAATCCTTCCCTCGTTTAAATGACTTCTCTCCCCCTCGCCTCTGTTCCTTGTTTTTATTCCCGCACGCAACCCTGGCACCAGCAAAAGACTCTCTTGGACAGAAAACAAAATCCTTTAACAATTCCACCAATGCAGAAGCCTCACTGGGGAGGAAATGGGAAACCTCTTCCTCTTCACTCTTGCTACCAGCAGCTGAATCAATGGAGGTCATTATATTCCTTGCCCAAGATGTCAAGGGGTCAGGAAAGAGCAGCTTTGTTGAGGAGTTGCTCCAGCCTGATATTATGGATTTGAACAACGAAAACAGAGCTGGATTGTGAGAACCCATGTGAGATTATTTAAGGCAAGATAAAGCCATTTTGATCATTGCTATTGCAAGTGGGCTTTGGATCAAGAAGGGCACCCCTATAGTCAGAGCTCTGGAGAGGATTAGTGCTGAGCAGGGCAGGAGGAGGGAGCAGGACCCATTCTATGACAGAGCTGCCACAGCTCTGGGTGGTGAAAATTCACCTCCAGGGCTGGACACGGATTTTCAGGTGATCCCATCTGGTTTCTCCAAACAGTGTTCTCACACAAAAGTTTTAGATTAATGGGACTGAGGGACTTAAAAGGAAGTTTTTAAAAACCCTAGGAAATTTTTGACTTGTGCTGGGGAAACAGAGATCCCTTAAGCCAGGGCAGTCACTCTGAGGACATTAGGAGAGAAGTTGTGGTTCCTCTTGTTCCTTTAAATCCCTGCCCTGGACTCCCAGGCTGAACACCTGCTGCTCAGAGAGGGTCACCTCTGTCCTGGCACCACTCCTGGACAAATAAATCGCTTGGATTGAATTGTCCACAATTGAGTTGTCAATACTGTTCAGTTCTTCTCTCCTTCCTTCCTTCCTTCCTTCCTTCCTTCCTTCCTTCCGCCACTTCCGCCACTTCCGCCAC
>JAWWEY010000172.1:109729628-109781029 GCA_035582745.1 Loriotus luctuosus
TTCTCTTCTCTTCTCTTCTCTTCTCTTCTCTTCTCTTCTCTTCTCTTCTCTTCTCTTCTCTTCTCTTCTCCTCTTTTCTCTTCTCGTGATTGCATTATTAATACTATTGTGTGTTTTTCTTTACAAATAAATACGTGGATACTTTCCTTTTTAAGATATATACCAGTAAAGGAAAAAAATAGGCAGGATGGATGTGTTCAGAGAAGGCAAAAAAGGAGGGGTCGAGCAAAGCAGAGGAAAGTGAAAGAGTAACAATGGAACCACATTGAAAATAGGAAGAAAATTGAGGGTTTAGGAAAGTTGGGTTGTCCAGCAAGATATTTAACATGTTTTAAGAAGGACAAGGCTTTGTTATTTGCCTGCACTCAGAAATGTGCCTCACAGAGGTCATTCATATACACTCAAGTTAAAAGATTGCAGATTGGAAGAGATGGGAAAAAAGGCCATTGTAGCTAACAAGAAGAAGGGAACTGACCCATGGAAAGAGGCAAGAAGAACAGGACTGCATTAGTTTTGCAGAAAAAGATTTGAATGAGTAACATCACAGAGGAGAGAAAAGAATAGGAAGGCCAAATGGGAGAAAAGCTGTTTAAACAAAGAGACAAAGCTGGCAAAGGAGCAACTTCTTACAAACAAGCAAACAATCATTTTAGGCTGAAAATTAGGTTCCCAACCACCAAGGAAATGAAACTCTGGAACAACATTTTAGTAATACCACTAGGACACAGGTAAAATCTGCCTGAAGATGGGACCTGATAAATATATGAAGGCACCACATGTTCTGCTTGCCTGTGTTACAGAGTGAGCAAGATTCTGATCCCAGCAACCCATTCCAGCTCTCTGTTCATTTTATTTACACTTCTTCTGTCCTGACAGACAAAACAGCAGCTTGTGAACACATACAATTTTATCAAAAGGAACAGAATTCATCAGTCAAAGGAACTAAATGCATGAGTCAAAACTGCCCTGAGGTGGTTTTAACTTGAGCAACTAACTTTTGAAGGGCCCAGCTCTTCTCTTGTGGTTGTGGAATCTTGCTGACATCCTTGGGAGGCCCATGTGTGGACAGATTGCTGAATTTGAAGTGGAAATTGGCAGAATGGATCAGAGGGGAGAATATAGCCCTCAGCGAATTGCTTTGCATCTTGCTGACCTTGGCAAATGTACAGCTATTTTTCCCAAGTAAGATAAGATGTTTTGTAACCATCTTCTCCAGCAAATAAGGCACAAAGATGGGAAGATGTCTTCAGATACTTCCTAACTCCTCATTACTTGCACATATTTGTAGAACAATTTCATTTAAGACAAAACAGAAAGCAAAATAAAAAGAGATTATATTCTTGACTCTGGGTGGCTTTGGGCAAGGCATTCAGTGATTTAAATACTAGAAAGGATAAGCAGGGCCAGTTCTCTGCTAGCCCTGCTGGTCATCAGCTGGGAAGAACTGGTGGTGAATGTTATAGTAGCTTCTTTGGGCTAGGTCTAATAAGCTTTTGGAGGTCTTTAACACACTAAAGATAGCTCAGTTACCCTTGGAGGTATAAAAATTAGCAGGATGGCTTCTGTTGCAGTGTCGGAAACAAAAAAGTTTCATAAAAGGCAAAATAACAAACAGAGAAAAACTGAGCCAGGTGCTAGAAGTTCTTGTTTTTTAGTAAAACACCTTACAAAAGCCATTAGTTTCTTTGTTCTCTTATTTTTCCAGTAAATTGCCCAAGTGGGACTTTTTGGCTTCTGTCCAATTAGTTCTCCTTGTGTTTGAAGTGAAGTCCCCTAAGCCTATGAGGTGATTTTTCACCAAATCGAGAGAGAAACTTCTGAGCTTCTTTCCTTTTTGAGAGGACAAAAGTTCTGTCACTCCATCAACAAGAGGCATACTGCTGTAGGTGAACATGGCCAGAGATGAAAGTTGGGACAGCAGTGATTCAGTAAGGCTGCAGGATCTGGAAGGCTGGAGAAGGTTGTCCCAGAGTCAGAACAGTGGATTTCTGGAGAACAAACTATGCCAGTAAAAAGAGCTGTACAGACTCCCCTGCAAGCAGGCAGAGAAAAGGGAGCTGCTTCTAAAGAAAATTCGCCAAAGAGCTCTGGAATAAATGTTCTGTGTGTGCAGGAAGAGTAAGAAATTCACCAGGATTGCTTGGCTAATCAAGGAACTTCTCGATGAGCTAAAATGCTAGAAGGGAGAACACACAAAGCAAAAATAAGGAAGAGAAACAAAGGAGGAGCATCAAAGCTTTTTTTGTGCTCTTAGGGATGAAAGGAAAAGACCAAAGCCCAGCTGGCACTAAGACAGAGAAGAATAACAGCAGAGAGCAGGGAATCCACAGGTGTGCCAGCGGCAGAGGGAAGTTCAGGGGAAATGCAAGTCCACAGCTGGATGCAGGAGAAAATCTGATTTATTATCAGCAGAGTGGAAAAGGCTGAAGTGCAAAAGGCCTTTTCAGGATCAGTTTTCAGAAGCCCAGACAGTTCCAGACCTTTGGGTGGGTTGACACAGCTTGGCAGGGAGAGGGGCAGCCAGGAGCAAGAAAGGAGAAGACGAGGCACTACTCAGGGGAGCTCAATTAAATTCATGTGATCAGGTAGAATACGCTTGAAGATACTAAAACTGTCAGCTGATGTGGCTGGGTGAGGTCTCTGTCTGTCATTTATAAACAATTATGGCTACAAATGGAGGTATTGCTGACTGGAAAAGACTGATGGGAAAAGATTTTTCCAATCCTCAAGAAAGACACTAAGGAGGACCCAAAGAGCTGTGAGCCAGTCAGGGCAGTCTGTAGGAGAATATGAGCTCTTCTCCCTGGTATCCAGTGATGGGAAGTCTGGGAATGGTTCATTCCTACACCAGGGGAGGTTTAGACTGGACACTGGAGAGCACATCCTTTCTAAAAGAGAGGTCAAACACTGGGACAGGCTTCCCGAAGAGATGGTTGATGCCCCAAGCCTGTCAGCATTTGGACAAGGGCATTAACAACATGCTTCAAAGTTTGGTGAGCTCTGATACTGTCAGTATGGATGAGCTGGATGATTATTGCAAATTCCTTCCAACGTAAATATTCTATTCTATTCTATTCTATTCTATTCTAGTCTCTTTTATTCATCTGCTGAAGTAACTTCTGGGACATCAAGTCCAGTTTGGGGCTCTCATTCCAGTTCTACACAGACAAATTAAATAATAAAGGCTTTAGAGAAAATGATTAACAAGGAGATTTTGCAGAGGCAGCTCTTATTCAGAATGGTAAAATGGAGTCTAAGAGTAATCTAAAACCAACACATACTGACTTCGTAAGTAGCTACAAACAAAAAAAGACTAAAACATTTCTCCATTGTCTATAAACACAACAGTCAAGACCACAGATTGCAGCTTGAAAGGTCCAGACTGGATGTCAGGAAAAGGTTTTCAATCTGAGGTTTTTCAACACTGGAAATGGGGCTTGTAAACCTCATAAAAGTTCCATCCTTAGAAGATTTTAAGACTTGTTGGAAAAAACTCTGGCTGAACATGGTCTAGTGGTTGTGATAGTTGGTCCAGGTGGACCTCCAGACAACCCTTCTACTTTCTTCTCTGTGATTCTGGGAACTCTCTGTCCCACAGTTCCCATGTCTCTAAGATGGTAATAAAGACTTTGACCTCATTTATAAAACAGTTAAATAGGTACTAAAAAAACAAGTGGAAGTTCTTAATATTAAGCTAAACAACTACATACATCAATATAGATAAATTCAATGCTACCTCTCAATTCAATATATACCTTCTTAATATTTTTAAAATATTAGCCATATTTTCAATGAGAATGTTTCAGGATGACTCAGACTTTGAGGATGCAGAACGTGGTATTTTGGCAATTTCAGCAATTTCAACCCCAGGAAATTTTAAATAGGAACTTTTTTCCAAAATTTCAAAATGAGAGCAATGTAAAGAGGTCAATCCTAGGTTTCCTTTCCAGTCAGTAAGGAAAGAGATTCTACCAGAGTGTGATTCATCTGACCTATTTTAGGCACCCACTCTAAGCTGAGATGAATCACTTCTAGTGCCAATTGCTTTGCAATGACTCTGAAAGGAGTCAAGGGTGACCAGCTCCTGCAGAGAAGCCTGCAGTTAAATGCACATATCTTGCCCAAATAGAAGCATTCTAACTCAATAATAATATGTATTTTCAGTTAGGCTAATGCATTCAGCAAAATAGTGCTGAGTTTTATGGGATATGATTCCTGATGTTTGCATTGAAATCTTCTCAATTCTGGACATTGTGATGTTCCAAAAATGTTAAAGGATGAAACTACCAAGATTTGGAAATGTCTAAGGTAATCACCACTCACACTGAATGCTACCAGCTGAAGGAAAACAGGAATTTAGGACAGCCACTTTCACCTTACTTTAGCAAAGAATTGGTTTCCAGAGGTTCCTTCCAATGTAGAGTATCCATTATTTTGTGATTCTGTGATTAACCTCTCTGAATTTGGTCTGTTTTGTTTGGTTCTGCTTTTACTAGTCATTTAAGCTTCCACAATATCTCAATGCAATGACTCCTTCTATGTGATTAGGTTTTACGCAAAGCAAACAAAAACCTGAAAAACAACTTTTAAAAAGTAAGTGAAACATTCTCTTTCTTTTAAATCTTCTCTCTGATTAATTAATTGGACATTTTCTCTCTCTTCTCATTACTGCACTGTGTCAAAAATGAGGAGGGTTATACAGAGTATATCAGTATTGCTGGCACTGATTGTTACCAGGAAAGTTAATTGGGAATAGTTATTTTAAACCAAGAATTTGTTACATTATATTCACCAGAAAAAAAAAAAAGGACAAAATCTCAAGAAACACAAGAACAATAATAACAATAAAGAAAAAATAATTCCCCAAAACTGATTTGAATCAACCAGAAGTAGTTTATTTCAATTTCATATTTTTTACAGGAGACACCATGGTTTTAATGGATGTTTCCAAATGAAACATGGAACTTTGCTTTAAAGGCTTTTGAAACAGGAGGAGCTGGCAATAAGAAACAGAATCAACATTTTTTGGAAATGAAAACTTTGTCAAAAGGAAAATATTCTTATAGTAAGGAATTTGCACTGTATAATGAGGAAAAAAAAGTGTCCAAAAACTGACAGTCAGCAGTAATTGTTAGGTATAAAAAAATCCAGCACATCATTAATAACTTGCTCCCTTCCAAAGCCTTTTTCCATTTTCGATGAATTCTGTTATGCAGAAAATATATTTTATAAAATATCTTTAAAAACATATATAATAATTTTCTTTTGCAATCAGAAATGGAGGAAACAAATCCCTAATGAATCTCTGATTACACCGAGCAGCGTCTTCAGGAGCAGCAGAGAGCGGCTGAGCAGGGAGCTGCGCCGCAGCCAGCTACCGAGAAACCAAATTAACGCTAATTATACCGGGGCTTGCTGCGGAGCGAGCAGTGTGACTTCACCCGGGGAAGGAGGCAGCGGTTTCACTAGGTGGCACAGTTCTGACACATTTACACATCATTACCCAGCTCTAATGTCACCTCGCAGGGCGCGGGGCCGCGGGAGCCAGGGGCTCTCCGAGCATCACTCAGCGATGTGTGATCTGTGAGTGGAAACTGCTTCCCGGCTCCCGACGGGCACCAGATCCAAGCTGAGCTCTGTCAGCCGGCCTTGAAATTAACAGCAAGGAGTTGAGTGTTTCGTGGAAATGGGGCTTCAATCTCAGCGCAGCTGGGAGATGCAGGGGGAAAAGGGAAAAGCAGTCGCTGGCTTTGTGCGTCTGCGATCGTCATCGTAAAATCGTGGGATGGTTTGGGTTGGAAGGGACCTTAAAGATCATCTTGTTCCAGCCCTCTGCCATAGGCAGGGACATCTGCATCCAGCCTGCCTTGGACACCTCTAATGGTCAGCTTGGGTTAGAATCAAAGAATCTTTTAGGTGGGAAAAGATCTTTAAGGTCAGTGAGAGCAACCACCCCCCAACACTGCCAAGCCCCTCCACAGCCCATGTCCCCATGTGCCACATCCACACAGCTTTAAAATTCTTCCAGGAATATTGACTCCACAACTGACCTGGCAGCCTTGTCCAATGCTTGACAATACTTCCAGTGGAGGAATTATTCCTAACGTTCAATCTTTCCTGGCACAACTTGAGGCCATTTTCTCCTCTTCTGATGCTTGTTTCTTGGTAGAAGATTTCCATGATACCCGTGCTTGACAGGAGAAACATCAGAGGGTAAAGCAGGGACGTAAGGAAGCAGTTTTGGCCTAGTCAGGAAGTAAAAGACAGTTCAGAACAGAACCATGGGAATATAGAATCATAGAATCATATCACAGAATCACAGAATCCCTGCAGCTGTTGGACCATGAAAACTTAGAAACATCAGTTTCTTTAGGTAGCAACAACCAGCCAAAGGATGCACCTGTTCCATCCACCTTTGATTCTCAAACTCATTTGTCAAAGTTAACTTTTACATCTCAATCATCTCATTAAAACTAGTGAGATGTGAGCTCCTGCTACCAGCTGCATTTGGCCTGATCTGTCAATCTGCTGGTCAGTCTTTATGTAAAGGGATGGTATTTTAACATTTTATCAAAGGCTGATGAATGATTAATAGCAGGAATAAGTGTGCTTTGGATGTAAGGCTTCTGAATTATAAGTGGTTATAAGTGCAGTAATAGAGGATATTAGAGAAGGTGGTGTGTCCAATATTCACCCACTGGGCACAGCAAAAATGGGCTAATCTTTATTAAAGATGACCTATTAATCAGCAATGACTCTTAACAAAAGATTTGTACCTTCAACATAGAAGTATTTCTATGTAAATTTGTAGAATTTCCAGAAACCTCTTACAAAACAAAGTTCTGACAGCTGTGGACAGCAATTTTTATTCCCAGCAGCAAGAAAACCATTGTAGAGCTTTGGCTTTCAGTCAAGACTGCCAGCAACAACAGAAAATTTCAATTTTTTTTCAAGCTGTATTTTATTAAATAACTTTTCAGGAGGTGACCGGTAGGTTTGAAGGGGCTGGTGCCTCCAAGCTGCCAACTTACATTTAAAGTTCCTCACTAACTAATGCTCTGCCCAGGGCTGTTATCCAATTAACAGGAATTTATAGGGAAGGTTTGCTATGCAATGACTCTGCTTGAGGCCATTACATGGTATCCTACCGCCTCTAGACCTAAGTGTATGAATGGATAAAACTTTAGATTTGATTCCAAATGTATACCACCACAAGTGGCCAGTTCAGGGTTTTGTATTCCCCATACAGGCAGTAGAGTTGGTCAGATGCCTCCAAAAGGCAATGCAGAAGGAACATGTGCTGGTGCCAGAGAAGTTAATAGCAGGTTAAGTTGTGTTCTCCTCTAAAGGCCAGTTCAGGAATACGTGTTAGAAATCACCAACCTTTGTAGTCAATGTAGAGACATTAATGAGCAAAGCTTGGGCTGGGATTTTGGTAAGGAGAGCCCTCTGGTCAACCTGAGATTAACATTACTGCGATCGCATTTCCTGTGAACGCGTTGCAATCTGCCAACCCTGGAATAATTTCTCTAGAGAATAAAATTCACTTACCCTTTTGAAACTGGGCCAAAGTATGGCCAAAACACAGTGCATTGTGGATGAAGTTCATCTGCCTACAGCTGAGGTTGTCACAGACAGAATTCTGCATATCATCTGTGGAGAGGTGCAACACTTCTGGGGTGTGGTCATCTGCAGAAAAAGGGGTCACCTGCAGAAGAAAGGGTCATCTGAAGATTAAAGACCTGAGAAGTAGCCATTTGTTTATAAAGGTAGTCATAGGTTTATAAAGGACAATGGGCTCAAAAGCAGAAGTCTTCTATAAAGGTAGATGGGATGACATTCATAGAGAAACACAGAGTGATGTGATAATGCTCATTCATGATCTCTTAGATAGTCCCAAGAAAGCAAATAATTGGTGGGGCAGAACTAAAAAAAAATCCCCACCAGCTGAATGCTCAAACTGTGCTCTCATGTGTGGGTTGGGGCTGCCAGCCACAATTCACTCAGCTGGCCTCAATAATCTCACAGGTTCCTGTCTCCAGCGCTGCTAATTCAGAGTTGGACATTGAATGGGGAGTATCTGGGTGTTTTTTTAGCTCTGGGAGATGCATAATCACTTGATCAAATCACAGTTCAGTACCTGAGCTTGGAAAGAGAAATCTCCAAATTAATCCCCATCCTAAATCTCAGAAAGATTTTTTAATGAGAATTCATTATTAAGATTTAAATGTGTGCTTTGTGTACACGACGCTTGCTATTAACTACATGTGTATGCATTTGCTTACATGTGAGCAGGTATGCATCTATGTATATTAAATGCTTGAAATGGATTTATATATTTATATCTATATTTGAGGTCAGAACATCTTTTTGAGCAATGCTGATGCAGCTCCAAACACAACAGGGTTCCAGGTCATTAGTGCCTACATGTGATCACAGCAAAAACATTAAATACCAGCAGTGGCTGAGTTTTCAGAGAGCTGAACAGTGCTCAGATCACAAGCTGCTTTTATTTAAACATTCAAAGTAATTTTTATTTTTATCTTTTGTACCCGCACAAGGATTTGTTTTAATTCATCTCTCTCTTGTAGCAGCCTGCCTCTTCACGTTCTTCCCTACCTGTCTTCAAGTTGTTGTGTTTTGGTTTTTTTCTCCTCTCTTAATCAAAATTAGAAAGAGATTGTGTGTGCCTGTTAAAAAAAGAGGGGCTTGGCTAAAAATAGTTCCCCAAGACAGGATATATTACAGCAAACTGCTTTTGCCTCTGGATGTTAGTGGAGTTTCCTTTGTTGTCTTCTTTGATTGTTTCATTTATATGGCAGGTTAGACAACAGCAGACTCCTATTATTGCCTCTTCTCAGCGGTGAATTTTCTTTTATTTATTTATTTTTAAGGCTTGGAGCCCCTGAGGACAGTCACTCCCTAACCACAGCTGGTGACAGGAGGAGGGTTTTTCGTGCGTTCGATACTTAGAGCTGAGAGCTGACTGGTGAGCAGATTAACAGCAAGGCTATTAAGTGGGATACAGTCTCCATTTTTAAATTGCCTAGGCCTTTAATAAAAGAAGGAGAGAGAGGGAAAAGGAGACAGAGAGAAGTCTTAATAGTATAACATCTTCTGTATGCTCACAATCCATTTCGCCAGATGCTAAATTACTTTCTTTCCCTTCCCCCCTCCGTGCATCCACCCCA
The DNA here is from genome assembly GCA_035582745.1 of Loriotus luctuosus. NCBI lineage: Eukaryota > Metazoa > Chordata > Aves > Passeriformes > Thraupidae > Loriotus > Loriotus luctuosus. The sequence continues at coordinate 109,738,820 of JAWWEY010000172.1, forward strand.
CTTTCCCCGCGTCTGGTGTCTGATGCTGCGTCTCATTGCTGGGAAAGGAGTCCTGGAATCCAATTGCAGAGGTGCTCTGGTGACAGGGAAGATTAGTGACCCAGGATTCTGCAGGAGAGTGTCTATGTAGTTCTAAATTTCTTAGTCCCTGGGCTGTTTTAGAATTATTTTTATTTCCAGGAAGCTTTGCACCATTAGCTGCTTTCTGGCCTCCCAATACCCTTCTGGCTGATGGTGTCAGAGCAGGAAGTGAGGATGAGCAGGTTTCTAAGAGAGAGGGAAGAATTTGAGACCAAGCCTTCTCAGGGCAGTCAAATGGATTACTCAGGAATATATAGAGGAAACTGGCTCCCAGTACTGAAGTTAGAATAATTGTCAATTAACATTTATTTCCAATTAATCACAGAATCACAGAATACCAGAATGAAAGGGATCTCAAGGAACATTTGGTCCCACCTTTCTTATCCCCCATCTTTTCTATGTGAATCCTTGTAAAAAGAGAGCCTCCACCTCCTTTGTAATGCCTTTTAAATACAGGAACATGGTGAAAAGTTCCTCCCTAAGCCATCTTTCCTCCAGACTGAACAAATCCAGCTCTCTCAGCTATTCCTCATATAGAAAAATTTCCAATTCTTTCTTTGTGTCACTTCCATGGACCCTCTGCAGCCTGAGCACATTGTTCTCCACGGCGGGGACCAGAACTAAACGCAGTATTTTAGGTTTGGCCTGAAAAGCACTGAGAATAGTGGCATAATTACTTGTGTATCCCTACTGATGATGTCCTTGTTGATGCAGCCCAGCATTCTCTTGGCCTTCTGTGCTTCAGCAACACCTTGTTCACCCCTTGGAGTTTGCTGTCCACCAGGACTCCCAGGTCTCTTTCCACAAAGCTGTTCCCCAGATGAGTGGATCCCAGCCGGTGCTGTACTCCTGGATTATGCTTTCCCAGGTGCAAGGTCTGACACGTGTTGAACTTCGATAGGTTCTTGTGAGCCTGCACTTCCAGCCTATCCAGGTCTTCCTGCAGGGCAGCTCTTCCTTCCCAAGTGTCCATTTCCCCACTCAGTTTGGTATCATCAGGAAACCTCTCAATCCCAACATCCAAATCATTTGTGGTGACACCAAACAGTGCAGGGAGCAATACTATACCCTGGAGGACTCCACCTGTGACAGGCTGCCAGCTGGATGCATTTAAGGTGCCTTCTAACCCAAGCCAATTTGCGATTCCACGATTTTGTGATTCTGTGATCTCCACAACTTCTCAAAGTTTATGGAGAGTGGCCTCCTCAGGATACCAGCCAGCTCTCCAAACACCCTCAGGTGAATATTGTCAGGGGTCATCGATTTGTAGGGGTTTAGCTCCTCTAATAAATGTTGACATAGTCACTGGCACCAATCCTGAGCATGCATTTAACCAGCTACAGAGCAGAGACATCAAAAGAAACTTAGAAAATGCTCCAAAATCGCAACTTGGTGTCTGCCCTTCCACAAAGGTCCCTCACTCTGTCTCCAATTTCTTTCTTATCTTTTCCTACATGTTGTGTAAGATTTTCAGTGATGGATATTCCACAGCCTTCCCAGACACTCCTTTCCAATGTTTCATAGTTGTTACATGCAGAAAGGCTTTCAGTCCAATTTTGAGGGGAAAAAGAGGGGTCAGTTCTTAACCCAGCTCTTGAAAAAATTAGCATAATTTCTTTCCAATGGGATATGAATAGATAAAATTATTTTTTAAAATTATTGAGCTGTTAATATTTGTTTTTACATAAAATCTCTGTTTTTGAAAGAAGCACATGGATTTTTCTTAGTGTTACTCCATTTCAGAATGTTTTCACACTGAAAATTTGAATGAAAAGTACATTTATTTTGCTTTCCTCATCTCTGTTGTTTTAATGAGTGTTGGGAAATGGATAAAGCGACTCCTATACTTATTTATGTACCAACATTTGCCCACAGAAAGAAATCCTGATCGTACAGCCAGGATTTCTGAAGTGGAAATTTTAAAGGGGCGTGTTCCAACAGAAACCATTCCTCCTTTTCTGCTGGCTTTACTACAAACCAATGTGCAGTCACACCCCAGCCCTGCAAGTACTGACACATAAGCCTGGTTTCAAAAAGGATGGAGATCATATGTCTTGAAAGAGGTGACTCTCAGGCACACAATAAAGCAAATTCAAAAGTCTGAACAGGATCAAAAACTCGAGCAGTTATATCCTGGCATCCCTTAGGACCAAATTTGATCATCTTCACTTCCATTTACTAAGTGCTTTGCTCAGCAAGAAATATTACAGATATTCCAGTCAAGTCTAGTCTCATCACAGTGCATTTGAAAGCCTTCCAGTATTCTGTAGTGCATATGAATAACATCAATCAATTTTTGTTCTCTTAAACCTCCTCTCCTGGAAGAAGTGTGAGCTTAGGGTGTGTTTTGTTTTGTAATTCTTCAAAAATACTTGCACGTGCACATGCAGACACCTGCAGGTTTGTGCTGCAGAACTTAAAGCAGAGCCCCACACTGCTGATTTCAGTGGGAAAAAAAGTGAGGTTTAGGGTGACCTTGGATGTCTTTGGGAGTTTAATCCAGATTTTGAGGACTGCACCCATAAAACTCAGCTTCCACTGGATTAAATATAATATTTAAGAAAGAAAAAAAGGAAAGCTTTTATGTAATAGCAGTGGCTCTGATAATGGAAAAAAAAACCACCTGGCTTTGGTTTCATGACTGTACTGTGCTTTTCTTATGCTGCTGGACCATCATTTTGCTCAAAGAAGGAAAAAAATAAAGAGCCTCTTGTAATATTTTGTAAATCACCACCACAATATCCAAAATTATCCTTTGAAGTATTATCACAAATGAGCTGATTTAGGGATACTTTGATGACCTTAATTGCAATATTTCCTATTTTGGGTGTCTCATTTCTCAGCCTGTGTGATTTCTTATGTTTCTTTGCTTTTCCTTCTCTGTGAAGATGGGCTGGCACTCAGTGCTGATGCAATTGTGTCTGTGGGTCTCTTTAGAAGAAAAAGGAAGAGAGCAAAACAGTATTTAATTTTTAAAAAGAAGCCTGTTTTCTCCTGCATCTGAGCCAACATTTTAAGCAGGAAGCATCAAATGTCTCTACTCAGCTGCTGCAACTGGCAATAGTGACCAACATGAAGCATTCCTTCCCAATATCCCATCTAACCCTGCCCTCTAGCAGTGGTAAGCTATTCCGGTTGTCCTATTCCTCCATCCTTTGTCCCAAGTCCCTCTCCAGCTCTTCTGGAGCCCCTTTAGGCCCTGGAAGGGGCTCTGAGGTCTCCATGGATCCTTCTCCTCTCCAGGGGAGCACCCCCAGCTCTCCCAGCTGGGCTCCAGAGCAGAGGGGCTCCAGCTCTCAGAGCATTTCCCAGTAGCCTGGGGCCCTGAGGTCACTGCAACTAAGAGGAAAATCCCTGTGTGTCACAAGCTGCAGCAGAAAACAGCATGGCCACAAGCAGCCCACTCCAACCTGGAACAGCCCTGGGAGAGGGACTTAATGAAACAATGTGAAATACGAGAGGGGCAGGAGACCCTTTTCTCCTTTTAGGGGCAAAGTCCATCTGACAGAGAAAGAAAGACTGACTCAGGCTTCTGAGGAAATTTCTAGGGTATGGTGGGATTTTTTCCAGTAGATGCTGGCATATCACCCCTCAGCACCACCCTTTATTCCTAAAGTTACAATTTGGGCTAAAACAGCACCACAAGTTTACATCTTTATAGAGCTGTGTACTGTTAGTGGAAATTCAATCAACATCACAGCTCTGCAAAACAAAGGGAGAGAGGAAAAAGAGTGTCCTGACAAAGTCACTTCTCTGAGAGCTCAGTAGAAGCTGATGGAGCCCAGCCTGCTTTAAATGACAAAAGTTGGGGGAGCTATCAGCCCAAAACACACTCCTGGTACCGCCAGCCAGGTTCAAGCCTCTTCCCCCTTCCTCATCACAGAGCCTTTGTCCTCTTGCCAGAAGCCTGCCTGCAGGCAACATCCAGCTTTCTAATAAAGCAGCTCCTTTGTCAATGACAGCAATGATTATCTCCCACAGCTGCCCGTGGTGTTGCATTTTGTAACACAATTTGGCCGCCTTTGGCCCCGGTTAGTTCTATTTAACGTACTGCAGGGGGTTCACTGTTTGATCTCTAATTGATATAATTGACTGGGAATAATCAGGGCAGCTTTATAGATTTTTATTGATAGCTAATTTTCCTTCATCCATTGTTTAATTTGATAAGACTATAACCTAATTTATTGCCACTCTGATAGGGATCCATTACCCTTTTGACAAATGCTTCTGGGGCCCACTTGTCAGCAACTGATTTGAAAGAGCTGTTAAGCCTACAGAGCCCATCATTAGTTAATGGCAGTTTAGAAAGCTAATGGCATTATAAATTAAGATCAATAAGTACATGGAAATTACAGTTGTTCAGCAAGACACCACTGTATTATTAAACAAACATAATCCTGTACCTTTGGTTAACGCACACACAGGGAGCTTCCAAGTGAGTTTCAGAGCCGAATAAAGCCGGGTGATTAGCAAAGGAAGAGCCCTTCTCTGGTGCTGGAATTGCCAGATTAATTCCTAAAGGATCTTTGCAAGAAAAGAAAAAGCCAGCACCACTTTATTTTACTGTATAAGCAACCCGAGGCTTCAAAACACCCTTGCACAAAACAATACCCCTCTCACTTCCTCGGGTTTTGATCTGCTCCAACAGCACTTTCAAATGCATAATACAAAATCAGCAAAGGAGAGGCTCCTGGATTTATCCCAGGGATAAAGAAAAGCAAACACAGCATCTCTTGTTACTTTTACATAGCTTCCTCTAAATGCCTCAGCAGGCTTGATTGGCATTGAGTAGTGTTTGATCATTTTGGGCCAAAGCAGGATGAGGATGTTGAGGTTTTTCCCAGCAAGGCACCATGATCTGATAAACACAGAAATGAATGGGATGTCAAAAAACCTGGAGTCAGTTTTGGCTTCACCATTTTGTACATACAGAACATTGAACAAGTGACCTAATCTCCTACTGCATTTTGCAAGCTCAGTCTCTCCCAGATGCCCAGATTGAGTATTTGGAATTGAGGAGCAAGGCTGCTCCTTCTGGGTGCCCAAACTGAGTGTTTGGGATTTAGGACCAAGGCTTCTCCTGGGCTCAGTACAGATCAACTTCAACCTCAGCCATGTTTTTAGGCCTTGACATCACTCAATGCTCTCATGGACTCTGGTTGCAGACAGAAATGGAAAACTGAGGTTGTTACACGCCTAAACATCTCTCCTGCCCTCTGAGAGAGCCTGATGTTTTTGACACAGGGATACCCGGTCCTGTCTTGGAGTAGATCCTCCCTGGAATCCAATCCTAGGTGTCTCTAATTATTAACACAGTGTATTCAGCTTACTTGGCACAAGCTTTGCTTTGCTTGATGTGCACAACGCAAACTGTAAAGGGCCTAAGAGAATCCAATGTCCATTCCTTTAGAATGGGAAATCTCTGTTAAATGGATGGAATAAAAGTCTGAGGGTGGCTTGCAGCTTCTGCCATCCACTTTTATTCTTCAACTAAAGGTTTGGCAGGGCTCTCAGGTACCTGAGGTTAGGTGGGGTGAGTGTGATCCCATTTGTGGTGTGTCCATCAACTCAGCTATAACATCTCCACGTGGAGAATTGGAGACGGACCAGCAGCTATCCCAGCACTTGAGTCAGCAGGAGCCAAAGTTTTCCAGCTGATGGGGAAAGCAGGTCAGTGCTGCTCAGCCCAGTCCAGGATTTGCCAGGATTCCACTCTGAACCCAAAGCTAGTTTGGAGACTGCTTTCATGATTAGATGGCTGGTTAGATGTCCCTGATGCCAGCCAGTCTTGTGTTCACCAGTAGTGGATTGGTCTGGTGAGCTCCTGCTTGAACTCATGTCCCACCTTGCTGCTAACTGGATGCTTGGGGTCATTTATAAGCCTGAAATCTTCTAATACTGTTTCAATTCTTATGACAATCTGAAGACCTGGCTGAAACAAGCCTCTAATTTGCATCAGACTAGGTGAGGACAGAATAATCTCCCTTGCTGCACCACAACCCTTGCCCTGATCATTGCCCCCATTTTTGTCATCCCAACCCCATTCAGCCTTGACAGGTAGGTAAATCTCAGTGATCTGGATAAAAACTCCCAATATATTGAGGTCCTTCTGACTGTATAGTTTCATTTTTAAGAAGATTGAGATAAGACAAAGTCCTAAACTTGTCAACAGCTCATCCATATTGGCAGCAAATTTGGCTGATTTACAGATAGTCAGCTTATTGGGTAGAAAGACTATTGGGAATTTTAGTTGTTTCCTTAATGAAATAATGGCCTTTCAGTCAGAAGTTATTTACAATGGCTGCACTCCTCACAATAGGAATGAAATGTTATGATTTTGTTTGTCCTGAGATTACTTTGCAAAAGTCAATGTTGTGTTATGTCAAAGTGTTGACACAGAATTAAAATTTATTTCCTAAAGTGAAATTCAGCTGACATTACTCAGGAATCTCAAAATTCAGAGACAGCATTAGACAACTTTTTGAGTCAGAAGGAAGACATGGGCAATGTCCCTGTTAGTTTACAGTCTGGGCACACAGGATTGGATTTGTAGAGCAAATCAATTCAGGCTGAAGTCCTAACACTGAATGCTGTAGCCATTTCAAGGGTATTTCACTTAGGTCTGGTTTATTCTCATTCCCATTTATAAATAGAAAATATCAGGAACACTTCTAGAGATTAGCTTCTGGTTTGAAAATAACCTGTTTGTGCGTGCAGGGGTTAAATGAACCAATTAATTATGGTGAACTGAAGTACATTAAGTGGAAATAATCAAGACAGTCACAGCAAAAGGACACTCTACCTTCCCATATATATGTTTTATATATATAGTTATATATTCTCATATTTATTATTATTTTAGGCACTCCCAGATAGTAATCTGCTTCAAAATTCCTCTCTTAAAAAGTTTTATTTCTCCCAACTAGCTACAGGAAAAACTCAATTAACTATATCAGGCCTAAACAATTATTTGACAGCTCTATTATAGCAGATAAATATCTGTATTTATCTAGTAGAAATGGTGAAAACAAATCCTCTTCAGGGTTTTCTTCAGCCAAAGAATGTTAAAACACATGTAGTGAAATATAGATGTGCCCTTGATGCTAACCATGCAAGGCAGAGATGGAATGGGTAAGAAAAGGAGAAAATTAAATAACTCCATCACCCAAAGCAAATGAAAATATAACAAATGTGGGACTTCAGAACTGGCAGCTGCTTTTGAAACACTCTCTTCCCTCTTCAATGCTATAAATTGGTACCTTTATTATAAATATATATATTGAAAATATATTAATTTAGAAAAATAAATAGGCAAATGGTAATTTGATACAGGTACAGGGAATCTAAAAAGTTTAAACATGGTGATCTACTCACTGGTCTTGAATACTGTTCAGTGTAAAACTGGAATTTTTATAGGTGGATTTGCTCCAGGTGGATCTCATGAGGATCATCAGGTGAGTTTTCACTGCTGACTCTTGGAAACATAGAATTATTAATGTTGGAAAAGACCTCTAGGATTATCAAGTCTGACCATTAACCCAGCACTGCCAGGTCCACCACTAAACAAAGACCCAAGTGCCCCATCTACACATACAGCTAATGCAGAGCCCTTACTGTGACCTTCCAGGAACTCACAGGGGTTCATGAGAAAGAGGAGGAGAAACTTTTAGGAAGGTATGTTGTGCAAGGACAAGGGGTGATGGTTTTAAGCCAAAAAAGAGTTGATTTAGTCTAGATATGAAGAAAAATACAGTGAGGGTGCTGAAACATTGGCACGGGTTGCCCAGAGAGATGGTGGATGCCCCATCCCTGGAAACATTAGTCAGGTTGGAAGGAGCTCCAGGTAACCTGGCCCAGTGGAAGGTGTCCCTGCTGATGCCAGGGGGTTGGACTAGATGACCCTTAAATGTCCCTTCCAACCCAAACCATTTAATGATTCTACAGCACTTGCTTCTCCCGATCAGTGTCACAGCAGTAAAATGCAATGCCAGGAAACCTCCATCCTCTGATGCTTCTCCTGGACCCAAGGCAATAAACTGGCCCCAAGACAGTAAAAATATGACTGTCAATTTATCCCCTAATGAAACAGTGCCAAGGCAAGAGCCACAGGGTGAAGTAGGGGATGGTGGTGGAGGGAGGAACTAAACTGTCTGCTCACTTGAAATAAAGCAGGCGAGATTACAAGACTCATGTACAATTCTCCATGGTCCCTAAAGTCTCTTGCAAAAAGGTAGAAATGAACTAATTTATTAGTAAAATCACATCAGGGGCAGTAATTTCATGTTAGTGAATTTACATGTAATAACATTAGATTTCCAGCCCTCCATATCAGCACACTGTGGCCCTCTTGGATGATGAATGAGCTGCCTAAAGAAAGATGATAGTTTGATTGTTTTCACAGTGAACGGATCAGCATTTTAATTTCTTGCCTCTGTGTTTATTGCTTATTTGGCCCCTTGCTCAGCTTGTAAAAACTTGGCTAAATGGAAATGAATAAATGTAATTACTGCGGGTGACAGTGGTAATCTGTGTGGGTTTTTCATATTGCCTTTGCCAACGTTAATCTAATCACCAGACAATATGTGTCACTGCACAAATACACTGACAGAAAGCAGAGTCCTCTGTCAGTGCCAAGGATATGGAGGCTAGAAGGAGTCCCTGCTGGTGGGGGTCTGTTGCTGGGACAAGGCTTTAATACTCTGATCTATAGATTATGCATATCATCACTTTTATATACCCTACATCCTGCTCAGGAGGAACAGCAGCAGTAGAAACCAGTTCTGAAACTCAAAGCAAGCTTTTCCCAAGTATTTTTGCTATTTGGATCTCTCCAAGTGTCTTGACAGTGTATCTGTGTGTTATGGTCACATCTCAGATGATATTTGCCTCCTTCTTCTCTACCCAGAAGCTCTGCTGTGTATAAGTCTGTCTTATCCTAGGTATGGATGGCATAGGCTTTGAAAAGCCAGGACTCAAGGATTGGGAGAGTATTTTTTTTCACAATAAGAGGTAAAAAAATGTGCATGAGATTACCAGTTCTGTTGCCTAAGGCTTTGTTGGGCAGTAGCCTGAGGAAAAACATCTGTAATCTGCCAGAGTGCAAGGGTGTGAATTTATGGGGATATCATCTTTATATTATTATTAGAAAACAAGAATTCATGGGGATTACCTTATTTTCCAGATAATTGCACAAGTCAGATTTAGCTCTAGGTCCAAACATCTACTTTTAAATACATATACACCTGCACAGGTGTATAGATATGATCTGTGTGTTGAAGCTCCCATTCTAGTCAAAGGAAGTAATAATGGAATTCCACAAATGGATTTCAACTGCCCTTGTTTTTATTATATAATGCCATTTTAAATATCTGAGCGATATCATCATGGGCCCAGAAGACACAACACAGGACTTAAGGGACACCTCTACCCTTCTCAGGAGACAGCTGGCAGTCTGTAAGGACAACCTCAACCTACATTTGGGCAACAGAGAACAGAGGGTTATTCAGTTTCCCAATGTATATTTTGGGATTAGCTGAACTGCTCTCTCAACTTCATATTGGTCTTATTGGACTACAGTGAGTCAGTAAGTTTGTAATTGTCACTTTATAAGGCCATTTGTGCTGTCTTAGACCACTCCAGATGGCATCCAGCTGATAGTCCTGAAGAGTGAGTGAAAGTGAGAAAACTCCTGGGCTGAGATAAAGACAGTCAAAGCAAAGACTTTGCTCACAAGCAAAGCAAAACAAGGAATTCATTCACACTTCCCATCAACAGGGAGATGCTCAGCCATTTCCAGGAAAGCTGGGCTCCATCACCTGTAGCTGTTACTTGGAAGGACAAACACCATAATTCTGAACGTTCCCCACCCTCCCTCCTTCTTCATTCAGACTTTATTGATGAGCATGGCACCAATCTGGTCTGGAATGTTGGGTCAGTTGGGCTCAGCAGTCCCAGAACAGAAAATAAATAGTGTTGATCATGTGAGCACAACCTCAAAACATCAGGAAACATCAGGAAGGTTCATGCTGTGCACAATTCCTCTCTGTCCTATCATCATAGACACTGATGGTGTCCTCAGTGTTGTCAAAAAATTGTATGGAAACCTGGCTTGCACCCAGGGAAATTATAATCAGAATAGTCATGAAAAGAAATAGAGAATGCTGGCACTAACTGCAATTGTAATTCCAAACCCAAGGGTGATTTGGGGAAGTAGTTCTACAAGTTAATGATACATGATCTTAATAACTTTATCTATTGCTTAACTCAAGTGAGATGGATAACATAACATGACACAACACCCTGTAAAAATTCATTCATAGGAACAGGATCTGTGATTGGTTCTTTACTTAGTGTGAAAGAACAGGGAGTCAAAATTAATGTAACAGATCTTGGACATTCTAAATATCTACAATTGACTCTTCTGTGTCCTGTTTCCCAAACTGCCACACGTACACAAAACACATGCAAGATAAGGCTCCAGTTTATATTTACAGAAGTCACAAAGGCCACACCTGTACTAGTAAATAAAACTTTTCCAGGACAGTCTCTGCTCTGGAGTCATTTGTCATTGTCTGGATGGGACTGTGTGATTAAACTCTCTTAGACTTCCAGAATAATGTGATCACACCCAGACTGCCCACTGGGAATCATTGTATCTCAGAATGGCTTGGGTTGGAAGGATCCTTAAGGACCATCTGGTTCCAACCCACCTGCCATGGGTAGAGAAATGGTTCATGGCTGATGCTAGCTTTGAAAATATATCCAGAAACTGACTCAGAAGGGCTCAGTTCCCTTATCTAAGCTACATTGGTAGCAGTTCCAGCCCCACCATGGTGGTGACCACTGCAGATGTGCTGAGAGAGGTGCATGAAATGATTTCTTCACTGCCTGATAAGAGGAATCAGAAGCAATTCTGGGATCTGAACTTTGGTTGTCTAGGAATAGTTTTAACCATGAGATTACCACCTTGTACCAAAGTTCAGCCAGGAATGGCTTTTACCTTTACCTCTTCTCTGTCACCTCCGACATCTGCAGCTGTGCGTTTCTTAACCACCCTCCTTAAATACAGCCACTTAATGGCTTTAAGCTGAAAGAGGGTAGAATTTCATTGGATATTAGGAGGAAATTCTTCCCTGTGAGGGTGGTGAGGCCCTGGCACAGGTTGCCCAGAGAAGTTGTTGGCATCCAGTCCCTGGAAATGTTGAAGGTCGTGTTGGTGTGGCTTGGAGTAACCTGGGATAATGGAAGGTGTCCTTGTCCATGGCTGGTTGGAATGAGATGATCCTTAAGGTCCTTCTACACCCAAACCATCCTGTGATTCTATGATTTATACACTTCTGTCACTATATTTTTCTGGTTTCTGTAGGTCAGCACTGTCTGGATGAAGATCCAGGTACTTCAGCATCTTCAGCGTCACCACTTTGGATATTTCTGAGCATGTTCCTCAGGTTTCCCAGTTCATTTCTGCACAACCCAGTGCTTTAAGGCTGACAGCCATATTTGGCAGAGCCAGAGGTTCACATCTTTATCAGATTTACAGCTCTGCTCAGAATCCCTCCACACAACACCTAAAGGTTATGCTGCCACTTAATCTCTTCCTCTACTATTTCACTACAGCTCTTATCCTCGCTTGGGTTTGTTTGACTTAGACTCTTTTGTACTTTCTTCTGGCTGTTCTATCCACAGTTTATGCATCAATTTAACTAAATCAGTTTAGAAACCAATTTAGTTAAATCAGTGCAAACCCCTTGGGTAGAACCAGATGGAGAATACCTTTAATTGATTTAATGTGAGTCAGGACTTTTTTAGTTGATTTGCCCTATTTTCTGGTTGACGTGAATCAGCGATACCCCACCATCAACATGAACTTGGTCTCTCACTTGTGTAAAGTGGGGAATTTGTCCATGAGAAAACAGGCCTGCTCCCCAAGGTATTTGAATATAAGCTTTCTCTTTTGCTGCCTTCTCTGATTAAAATCGTCCATATTTTTAAAATACAGTGATTCATAAAAAAGAGGTGAGAGGAGCAAGAGGCTCTGGAGAATTGCAATGGCATAGAAAGCCAACACTGCAAATATAGTGCATGCCACAAGTGACTTGGAAGCTGTAACTATTCTTCTAAAAAAAAAAGTTTGAAAATTTATTCCATTTCACACTGTCACCCTTCCTAAACCCTTCCATTAACCAGGCTGTGAGGAAAGCCTAGGACTAAATACACAACAGGGCTGCAAGGACCTTCCTGCAAGTTTCTCCTGAGCAGAGGCTGAGAGAAGCTGGAGTGGGAAAGGAATACACCTCACAGTCCCTGTCCCATCTGTGGACAGAGATCCTTGTATCCCATGTTCTATCTGGAATGGACACAAAATTATTCTGTATGAAGAGACAGTCAATAATTACAAAATAATTGAATGTGGGAATTTAAATTGCAGTCATCTGCACATCAATGTAAAGGAGCCTAAACTTTGTTGTTTCACCCAATGTTAAACTGAATGAAACAAAACTGAATTAAAGCCACTTTAATTCTGAATGAGAGAGTCCACACGGTGTTTTAATTTAGTTGAACTAATCCACTTCTAAAATTAATTCAGATTAATTTTCCTCAGTATCCCTGAGCAGATCTGCAAAGCAGCCTGAGGGAGTTGGGAGCAATTTCCCTGTACATGGAAATTGAACGAAACAGGCTTCAGTCCAATGGCAACTCCACAATAGTGCCTTGTTTCAACGCTGTTGTTCCAGAATTAAATAAAGAATCATTCCAGATTATCTCTTGTGCTCTACGCCCTCATCCTGCCTTCCCTCACAATAATTTCCTTAATCCCAACGACATGCAAATTGAACCATGAGGTATCCAAATCCCTCATTAAATTCTTCTCCACAAAATTAAATGACAACGTGGCAGAGCAATTTAGGTTCAAGTAATTTTTATGGGAAAAATTCCTTCCAAAATGCAAATAAACATGCCTTCACCCTACTCAGGAAGCTGTGAATTTCAGTGGATCTCGGGCTAATTGGAACCCTGAAACCAGCCAAAGTGAAACTCCTCAGTGTAGCTTACGTTGAGCTAAATGTAGTGAGACAAGTATGTGTTAAAAACAAAGAAACAAAAAGGAAATCAAACTGACTTTTAAGAGTTGTAATACTCTGGTTTTTATTAGTACAAGAGAGAGTTTGCATATATTCACCAAAGTAGTACATTGACAGGAACATTTTCTTTGTATATAAAATTGCAATTAAGTCCACACTTTTATTTCAATTTAATTTCTTCCTGATTTCTTATGATTTCTTAAATATTTCTTCTTTTTTTATGTTTTAGAAAAAACTAACAGGAAAATTGCTTTTTTTGCATCTCATTTGTATAGCAAAAATTTTCTTAGCTTTATTTTTCTCTGGAAATTCTCTTCTTGAGACGACAAAGCCATTTAAACTTTTGGAGATAAACTTAGTACAGCCCATAAGAATCCTAAAGCATGTGAAAAACAATGTTCAGCACTTTGTACTAACACAGTGCTGCAACTTGTGAACTCCTGATAGAATTCTCACTTTGAGGCAGCCAGTTTTGGAAAATCAATAATCAGGCAGCAGAAGGACTTGCAGGCACAAAACAGAGGTTTTTTCCAACACTGGGAAACAGATTTTACTGCTGAACTTCTTCACTAAAAGCAGTGACTTTGGGTCATAGTCATCAATGATTCAGGTGAAATTATTTATCATGTTTTCTTCACTCCTCCTTTCTCTTAACATTGTTATTTTTTCCTTGTTCATTGTATAAATTTGTCATATTTAAAATAGGAAGGTTTCAGATGCCTCTTGCAATCTGGATGAGAAAAAGCTGCATGTTCCACTTGGATCATCTGGAGGGACAGTTGTAAGAGAGACAGTACAGAAGGGAGCTTGTTACAGCAAACAAACTGATATTAGAATGTAAATTCTTCTAATCTAGTAATTATCTCTTTCTGAGATAGAACTGTTAGAGCATTGGGTGGAAAAACATCTATTTTTGTAAAATGTCCTGTTGGTGGCAGCAGTTACAGTGCATTTAATCCAGCAGCAAAAATAAAAACCTGTTCTGGCCAGGTAACATGAGAGTTTGCAGGCAGAAAGGTGATCTCAGGTGACAATCTCAAAAAATTGATGACTTTGTTCTGGCTTCAGCAGTTCAGTTTACACTAAAAAACAGGGAAAGGAAGAGGGGAGAAAATCAAAACTAAAAGCTGTCCCAGAACACTGCAAGGCAAAATTTTGGGTAAGAGCAAGAGCTGGCAAAGCTGGGCAAATAAAAGATAATTTGAGAGCTTGGTCTAGGGAAAGTGATGGACAGTGATGATTCAGAGGGAAAAAGGGCAGGAGGCTGGGATGGAAACCAGCATCACTGACTTTAAGGAGTAAATACCATTCTTTTACCTACCTTTCAATCAGAGGAAAAAAAAGAACTCCCAGAGAATAAGTAAAAATTTTTCCTCTTTCCCATTTTTCTTGAGAGATCGGATTTTAGAAGCAGAACTTTTCATACTTTGCTGCTGAATTCAGATGTTTCTGGGTTTAGACCCCTAGCTGGAGTCACTTTCAGGAGTTCTTGTGGACAGCCACGTTGGAATTGCAGCATCTTTAAGTCAGATGGGCGTACAGTTATCCAAGCTGAAGGATCCTAAAAATGATGTAGAGATTGAGAGAAATAATTTGCAGTGTCTGTAGTGATAGGAGAATGGACAGTGGTTTGAAACTGAAAACCAGTGGGTTTAGATTGGAGATAAAAAATAAATTATATGATGAGGGTGATGAGTCACTGGCACAAGTTTCCTAGAGCAGTTGTTGCTGCTCCATCCCTGGAAGTGTTTAAGGCCAGGTTGGATGAGGCTTGGAGCAGCCTGGGATGGTGGAAGGTCCCTGGCCATGGCAGGGAGTTGGATCTACGTGATCTTTAAAGTCCCTTCCAACTCAATCCATTGTTATTTTATGGTCTATAATATCAGTCACTGCATGTCCTTCCTAATTTTGAGTCAGGCACCTCATCATTGATGGTGCTTTTGATTTACTGGCTTCTTTAATTTCAAAAGGGGATGAGTAGGCCCATTACAACTTTTCTTTCATCAGTGCCTCCTCCCAGAGGCCTGGGATTTTCCAGTCCAAAGGGGAGACTGGAGGGTGGAAGGATAAAGAAGGAGTTTGGAGGAACAAAAACATAATCTTGTACTAGAGGCACAGTTATGAGATAGTCTACACCATTTTATGGATCAGGAGCAGATCCTGATGATTTATTAGACTGCTGACATAACTTCCTTGGATTAGATTTCTAATGCCAGTTACTGCCTTTGTGAGTTTGTGCACTGGGGACAGTACTGGTGCTCTGGAAAGAAGAGTGGAAAGATTTTGTACCTGCAAGGTGCAAATCCTTCTGCACAGCCAACACTCAGCTGTGTAATCTGACTTTTCTTAAGCAAACACTCAGGAGTGCAAAGAGTTTTCAACATTTTCAGGGAGCCCCCAAGCTCCCTTTTGCCCAGCAAAGCTGGATTGTCTCCCTTACAGGCAGCAGCAAAGTTCCTTGGAAGAAAATGAGAAGAAAACAAAACAGACAAACCTCCAAGTCCCCAAGGGAATGAACAGAAATAAACACAGCCAATGTGGAAATCAGTGTTGATTCCTGCCATCAGCTTCTCACTCTGTTTGACCTCGGAAGCAGCACTGACATGTACCAGAGGGCAGGGAGTAGGAAAAACATAGGTGGGACACGTGACATGTGCAGTGGGGACATCTGATGTGTTTTAAAAAGCTCTGGGAAACTGTGGGTATAAACCACCTCCTAATAGTTATATTAAACTATTATTTAGGTAAGCAATAGAAGTGGAATATCTTCCAGTGTGTAAGGCCCTTAGTAAACCAGGAATTTAAGGGAGCATCCCCATTTTTTCATTCAGTGATTTTAACTACTCACTGTTAAATTTTCAGACATCTAGGACCCCAGATTATATTTTTTCCAGTTTTGATAGTACTAACAAATTAAGGCTCAGATTAATGTCATCACATTTTATCTGCCTTAAACTCAGCCATTTGATCTCAGCTAATTCCCAAAGAGGACAGAGGTGTCTCCAACAGGCAAATTGTGTCATCTGTGATTCACATCTGTCCTGAGAGAGAAAAACTTGAGACCAGAAGCAGCTGCAGTTGTCTTTACCTGGTGGCTACCTGGTTGCAGGGTCTCATTTTTCCTCCCCAGCTAATTCAGTTTGTAAAGTCTTATTAATATATGATGTCATCCTTTACATAATCCAGGCTGCTCTCTCCTCTTTCTCTAATTCCATGCTGCATCTCCCAGGTTTGGTGTGATGGAACTGCCATTTGCACTTTCTGCTTTTCCAGGACAGGACCTTGCAGTACATTCAGAGATGCAGATATCCCTTGCAAACACTGTTCAGAGAGGAAAGCACATCTTAATTTTGAAAGGTGTCATATCTGTATGTGCAAAGCAAAATACTTCAGACTTGAGGTTTAGGTTAAAAAAAAGTGGTGTTGCCGGTGGTCAGGAAAAAATATCTGTCCATCTTGACCGAGACACACATGAAAGTTCCAAATGTCAAAGTGTGGGTCAAGGCACAGAGACAATCTTGTGTCTTAAACAAGCAGCTAAATGGATGAACTGAGGAGAGGAGCATCATCTGTCCCATTAGCCGTCAGCTGCTGATCGCCCCAGGCCAAGGCAACATATTGGGGGACTTTTGTTATATTTCCTTTTCACTTGGCTAGTTCTGTTTGAGTCAGTGGTTCAGACTAATTACTAGAAAATAAATAATAAAATATGTAAGAGCCTCAGCAGGAGTGAATATCTCTGCATACAGAAAGAACCAGTTCAGGTCTCAACAAACTCACCACAGAGCCAGGAAATTCAGCAATAAAGTGAACAAGAATAATGAAAACGTACTTAACTTTGTTCTGGTTTTTATTCACTTGATCAATGTCTGGACAGAGTTTCCACCTTCAGTCTCAAAGAAAACAAGTGGTGTTTTTATTGCCTTGGGCTCCACTCCTTGTTTTTTCCACAAGTGGCAGAGCAGTGCAGTGAGGGTAGAAGAACTAAAGATATTCAGATATAAATGAGTGATGGCATTAAACCTGGTTCACTTTAGTTTGTGCTAGAAATTAGGATGTCAGACCAAATTTCTGCTCCAGCACCTCTTTATGGTCAATGGAAAGAAACAGGCACTTTCTCAGAGTAATTTTTCTAGCCCATTTTTGACACATATTTTAAAAAAGGATCAGGTGTCCTGTCCAAGAACTTTCACTTCTCATTATTGATTTTAGAAGATCTCTGGAAGTATGTAATAAATAAAGAATAGAAGAAACTCAGGAAAATGCTGATGATTGAAGTTTCTAGAAAAGTTAGCAATGATATAGAAAGTGTCAGAATTGAGAACTTCGGGAAATTTTCACTGGGACATATTCATCATTTGATATGGAGAAAATGAGCCTATATATATTTATAGGAGAGAATGGAACTTATCTAGGCCAAAATATAAATAAAAAGTTTGGTAAATAATGGATAAACTAATGCTACTTTCCTTTCACTTTATGATGATGGGTTACATTCAGTTCCTGTTAGAGCTGTTGAGATTTCCTTTTTTGGTGGACATTCAATATTGCTTAAATAATGCAAAATAACTCTTTGTTTGTGTCTGTGCTACAGCTCTCTCATCAGATTCTCATGCCTTGCCCCACTTAAACTGATTTCTAAACATGGAATAGGTAACTTATATTGCCAGAGAGTTTGCTTCTAGAGATTAATTATAAATTGAATAGTTGAGATGGCTGATGGCTCATTACCTGCCTGATTCAGGACATAAATCCAATAAAAGCAAAGCTGTTTCCAAAGCTGTGGATCTCTCACAAACATAGGTGGAACCAGGGGCTTGAGTCTACCATCATCAGCAGGACTAAGAATAGTTAAGAAGATGTTGATTTGGGTATCTTGGCCAAGTGCCACCTGATTAGGAGCCCCTGTTTCACACCAAGCTGCTCACCAGCAAGCAGCTGATGCTATTTTCAGCGGGGAAAATTGAATGAAGGAAGGTTAGCAGATGTTTGAGGGAATTAATCAGATCACTGGATATTTGGCATTAAATGGCATTGTACCATAACAACGAAAGTTTCTTTTCCAGAATGTGTTTGTGAGGACTTCAACATTTTTTAGTTGAATTACAGAATTGCAGAATCATTTAGGTTGGAAATGACCTCCAAGATCATTGAGTCCAGCCTGTGACCAATCCCCACCTTGTCACAGAGCCAGGAGCACTGAGTGCCACCTCCAGTCATTCCTTGGACAGCTCCAGGGATAATAACTCCACCACATCCATGGGCAGCCTTTTGCAACCCCTGATAATTCTTTCCATGAAAAAATTCTTCCTGATGTCCAACCTGAGCCTCCCCTGGGGTAGCTTGAGGCCGTTTCCTCCTCTCCTGTCTATTGTTCCCTGGAAGAAAAGTCCGACCCCCACCTTGTTGCAGCTTCCTTTCATGACTCTGTTTAGCATCCAAACATTACTGTGAACAAGCAAAATACTTCTATTTACTTCATTCATATTCAGAACAACATTCAGGAGACCAGTAGGCTAATTTATTTCTTTTTCCCATGGTACTCATCCAATTAAAAGTGTAATTTTTAATTTTATTTTTCCAGCACTACCGTTTGACTGAAAAGTTTTTAGATTTTTTTAGACTCCTGCAAATCTTGACTAATTTCAGCACATGGAAGTGTGGAGAGTAAAGAAAAAGTAAATTGAGTTTCTAGCCTTGGAAAAAGTATACACATGGCTTTATACAGCGTATATTTGTGGTCAAGAGAGCTCGAAGTCAGGAAAATAACTCTCTCTAGGATGGACACCTTATTAATGTCCCAAAACTAAGAATGTTTGGTCAGTATTATTTGAATCAGGATTGGATTCTTACTCAATAGTAACTGATAGAAAGAGTGATATTAAAAGCTTCTAAAAATCTTTATAGAAGTTTCGTAATACTTCAACAAATGTATATTTTCAGTGATCTTTTAAAGTCATTTTTGTCTTGTTTCTTAACCTTAACTTTTGATGGTCCCAAATAAAATTAGATCATATTTGGAGGACTAGACTAGAAAGCCTTGCTCTTACTTGAAGCTATCTGGTAACAGAGAGCAGAAGATTATTATGTGATATTTTCATTAAAATAAATATTTCTGTGAAAATTTAAAATCTTCTTTAAGCTGTGTACTTATTTTCTATTGGAATAAGGAAAGAGCACATGTAAAAATGACCACTGTGGGTGAGAAATAGATAGACAGAAGCACAGAGAGATGAACTTCAACATTTAGATAATTTTTGAAAATGGGTTATACCATTTTTAACATATTTTTAATCATCTCACTTGGGGTCTAATTTTCAGCCAAATCCTTCAAATCTGGATTTATATACATGAGAATTCAATGCAATGAAGATAAAGATGATCGTAAAGGTTACAAACCTTTGTAATTGATCAGAATTTGATTACCTGAAGCTACAACTCATCAAAGACCTTTAAGCTGATGGAGGGTAGATTTAGGTTAGATGTTTTTCCCTGTGAGGGTGGTGAGGCCCTGGCACAGGGTGCCCAGAGAATCTGTGGCTGCCTCTGGATCCCTGGAAGTGTCCAAGGCCAGATTGGATGGGGCTTGGAGCAACCTGGGATGGTGGAAAGTGTCCCTGCCCATACAGGAGATTGGAATGAGATTTAACGTCCCTTCCAACCCAAACAATTCTATGATTCTGTGAAAAAAAAAAATAAAAAGGAAAAAAACCCCAACCAAACAAAAATTATCGATTTGCAAAGCTTTTGATCCATATTTCCATCCATGTTTGGTACCAGAGACTATCAAGTGGAGACAGAGAAGGAGCAAGAGACAATGAAAATTTTGACTCTATTTCTACCAATAAACTAAACTTGACTGGTACCCTACATAGTCATCAGCAATCCCAGTTACAGTCACTGTGAAAAGTGCTGTCAGGGGGCAATTTAGCCCAGGCCAGTGGTGCACCACTCTCTGGAGCAGCCTATCCCTTCCCATGGATTATGGAGGGAGCCCGAGACTACTCTGCATCTAAACAGGAGCTGCAGTCAAATTCCAAGAGTGAGGACCATGATGTGCCAGCAAGCTGCAGTCTTTGAGGGCTTAGTCCTGCCACTGTCATCAGAATCAATTACATTACTGAATAAATCAATTAAGTGCTGTTTAACCCCAACAGAAAGAGAGAAAAAGGTCCTTTGTGAGAAGGAGACTGGAATGAAGGTTTTTTTCCATAGGAAAATCATGGCTGGACTCCAAGATGTTTTATAAGTCTGATTTGTTTTTCCTCACATGTTCTTCTGGTACATTCATCTGCTTATTTGTTTAACGAATGTGGTGCTGGTGAGAGATGCTGGATTGATGCCTCGGGGAGAACAAAGTCCTTTATTTGTCCCCAGGCATGCTAGAGCAGTGCTCCACACCCACAAGGCTTCCTCCTGACCTGAAAGGACCACCTTTAAGGGGCAAAAAGTAGTTTAGTTTCCCGGGCCTTTTGAAACTTGCCCTTTCCTCTGGATCTACCAGCAAGGGACGTAGGGTCATTGGAGCTTATTTTTACTGACAAGGGCACACTGTCAAGGGTTTCAGTTCACATCCAAAGCTTGCTCGTAAATTTTGTTGGCCTTGAAACCTCATAATAGCATGATTTTAATTTTTTTTTTTTAAGGCAACTGCTGGCTAGGCTGGAAGTGCTTTTTTGTCAGCGTCTTCTCTGGAAATTATAAAGGTCATGAAAATAGTAATAATGATGATGATGATAATAATGATGATGATGATAATAATAATAATAATAATGAAGAAATTATGGCAAGAATCTTAAAACTCACTTCACAATACTCTAGACCACATTTCCTCATAGAAACCTCAGTGAAAAAAATATTTTATGCCATGCTTTGCTCTTAGCCAGGCTCCTTCTCCTTTATCCCTCGGCACAGTTTATTGTCTTGAAGGTTGTTTGCTAAAGTTAGCACACACCTCTGGCTGTTCTCCTTCACTTGTGACATTGGAAACCTCACGTAATATTTCTGACCATCAACAAATCATGGCAAATATTTGTATTTGACAACACCCCGATGCTCCCTACCAAGGCCTTGAGAAAGCTTCTGCAGGAGAGAAGGAGAAAGAGAACAAAAGAAAGAGAGAAAGGAAGATAAACTTCCCAAACCATCTTTGATAAATTTTGGGAAAATATTATTTTTTAAAATTTTCTTTATCATTGGCTAAAGATTGTTGAAGCATGAGATGCTGTCAGTCTGAAGTACCTATGGGTGAAATCTTTTCTGAACATGGGTTCCAGGCTCTGCTTTGCAATTTGGCTCAATAAAGGGTTTTTATCCTGAGATTTAGAGAGTCCCTATTTCACCCGAAGGACAAACTCCCAACAGAGGGAAGCAGGAACAGAGTCCTAAACATTTTCTTTCTTGAGAGAAAACCACCTAAGCTCCACCAATGTGGATTCCCCTCCTCTGGCATCTCTTCTTCAAAGGAGGAGAGGCTGCTTTGAAAACAATATCCCGAATCTCCTGCTGGTTATGAGATAAACACACTCACTATGGGTCTTTTGCAGTATTTTGGGTTGCTGAGGAGCTCCTGATTACAAGCATGTGCTGGTTCCTACTCTCTCTGTATGAACAGGTCTGAGGGCTTGGAAATCCGGAGCTCCATGGGTGCATCTAAGTGGTATCTGCACTATCTCATGATAAAAACTGCAAAATCAGAGCTGCTGTGCCTTCCCCTCTTAATGTACTTCTTTACTGAGTGTGTCAGGAAGCATCTTCCATTTTAATATTTGATAAATAAAAAGAAATAGGAGTGCTGCAAAATACTTGATACCACTCATTAACAAATCTAGGGCATCCTCCTCAAATTATCACCCTGTGACCTCCCTTCATCTTTTCTCTTTCCACCTCACCCCCAAAAACCAAGCAGGAAATTTTCCACAGGAAATTGCTGTTATTTCTGTTATCAGTATTGTCATTTCTTCCCCCGTCTCCTTCCAATCAGGAGCAAAAAGCCAAAGGACGGCAAAGACTGATTTCCCTGGAAATCCAGCATTTTGGGTGTTCTGCCATTGATGCTGCATTCTTAATGCCAACCCATCCAAATGTGTTATCATTAAAACTTCATGGCCACCATTTTATTTATTTATTTATTAGCAGCACCAGCACCCCTCTGCTCGGCAGAGCTTCCTGCCTTTCCGATTTCAGCAGCGCCTGACCCCATTTCAGTCAATTTTCCATATCCTGCCTGTCTCGTATCCGCCGAGGGAACACACTGATGCTGTGTTTATGTTAATTTTATGCTCTCTGAGTTGTGTCTGTTATTCAAAGCAGTTGAAGCAGTTATTGCCAGTAATCTTATTTCTGCACGAGCCCCGGGGGCAGAGCAAGCCTCGGAGCCGGTCCTGCAGACCGTGTCAGAGCCATCACAGCCTGCTGGTAAATGGCAGCTCTTTCCTGCAGAATCTGATATCAGTTACTTGGCAAACACAGTAATAAAATGAAACAAATCAGATTTTCAAGTAAATAAACCAGACTTCAATTGCAGCAACAATGGTCAGGACAACAGGATTTTAATAAGTGATGCTATACAGGGGAAAATATTGGAGTGCTGCAGCCCTTCTCCTTCCTGCAATCTCCCTGATCCAGCCCAAAATTATCTGCCTGAACCTTTGCAGAATGAAAGCAAACAAAAAAGAATACTACCAGGGTGGAGTCTGCTTTCCCCATTGGTAAAAAGGGAACTCACTGATGGCATGTGTGGAAATTCCCCTGCCAAGGTGCTCCGAGCTGTTGTGTTGGGCAACAGAAGCAGAACATGAATTTTTATTCCTGATTTTCTGCTCCATAATATCCATGGGTCATTGCATGAGACCAGGGGAAAGGTGTTGACCTTTTGTTTGGAAAAGCCAAGAGTAATTCATGGCTTTGCTACCATTTTATTGGGCATGAGTAGTTTAAGGATGCATTTTGCAGGGTCCATCACATTTTCAATAAGGCTTTACAGCAAACAAGCTCACCCCCTTCCTTGGTGCCTTCCTATAAGACAGACAACTTGCAGATAGAAAAGGTGTTTTATTCTAAAACAGCAGTTAGACAAAAACTTGAAATTCTGCATTTTCAGATAGCCTTGCCTTGGAAAGTATTTAAAATTTTGTCAGAAAGCCAATAGCTGGGGAAAAAAAATTGAATTCTGGCCAATATTCAGTTGCCAAAAATGGAAGCCATTTTTCTCATAAGAACATTTCCTGTAGAAAACTCCAATTTAAGAAACATTTTTCAACAAGAAGACATTTCAAATGGAACATTTTCATGTTTTTCTACTGCCATCAACAGCACTCAGCTTTTATTGTGCAGCTTAAGGCCATGTTTGCAGCATACTGTGCTCTTTAGAAACTTGCCCAGTTTCACTGAGTCCTCTATAACAGCAGGAGCTCTCATATATAAATTTATATATCCATATATACATAAATGAAACACAAAATTCTGGATTTAATGTCTCCATACTGTAGTTTCTCATCTGTCAAAACTGATTATTAGTACTTCTATTTCATTACACAAATAATTTTTCAACTTTCAGGAAAGTGTCTGTCTTCTCTACGCTACCTGAATAGCAGAAGTTTTAATCTGATATCGCTTTCTCCTCACATTTTGTAAATCTGATGTAAGCATTTGGAACTTTACTTTTTTCTTTGAAATCACACTAAACAGAAGGAAACATTCATATCACCCCCACCTTCATCCCAGTGTAATCTTGCTGATATGTCTGAATGTAAATTAAATATTCCCTGACTGATCACTACCCCTAAAGTGAATTCATGATGTTGAGCCACATCCATTATAAAAGTTCTTAGTCTCCTCTTTGTGAACCCTCACAAAATGCAAGTTTGAAAATTTTCCTGGTCCAGGAGCTGTGAGCTTTAAAAGTCAGGGAAATTTCCTCCAACTATTTAATTGTACAGCACACACATAGCTTATCCTTTTTGGTCTTTCCCAATGCATAATTTTTGAGGATAATCTTTCTGTTTTCAGCTATGTTTGGATCAATTTCTTATGGAGGCAATAGGCTTTGCACATCCAAAGAAGAACAATGGAGCTGGGGAAGGGGCTAGAGCAGCAGGGGTGGTTGAGGGAGCTGGAAAGGGGCTCAGCCTGGAGAAAAGGAGGCTCAGGGGGGACCTTGTGGCTCTGCACAGCTCCCTGACAGGAGGGGACAGCCAGGGGATCAGGCTCTGCTCCCTGGGAACAGGGACAGGATGAGAGTAAATGGCCTCAATTTGTCTCAGAGATTTAGATTAGATTCAGGGAAAAAAAAATATATATATGTCGTTTATATGTATGTATGTATAAATCTGGACTAAAATTAATTTGATAGTCTTCATCAATGGTACTTTTTCTAAAGTAAATAAAACTTATCATGATATTGATAAGAGCAGAATTGGGCCACTTAAAGTTTTTACATCAGTCTTTGACATCATTCTCAAAGGAGGTGATGTCTGAAAACAAGCAAATACATCTATGGTCCTGCATTCCATATTACTTTTATATTTTGGCAATTCATATAATTCATGATGAAATTTAGAAAAAATACCTTCTGAATATTCCTGCAGTTTTTCCATTAATAACATTTACATGTGTAAAAAACATAAATACAAATACAGCTTGGGTATGTAAAGCTTTGACAACATTTTCCATTTGCAGGAAATTACTTTTTAATATTAAGGGCAAATTGCTATATTTATGATCTCAAAAAAAAAACAAAACAAAACAACCAAACCTGAGCTTTTTGTTTCTTTACATATTTGTTTCAATTCTTTGGAAGCATCTTAGGCTAGGAAAATGAATATTTATTGTGTGTCCTTCTTCTCACAATTCAAGTTAAGGGATCCTGTGCAGTACTGAGGACGGTGGTCACTGCTCACCTGACAGACAGTGGTAGTTTGGACACTTGGCACCTAAACTAAGGGACAGATCTTCAAAATTCAAAGAATCCTGGGTTGGTTTGGGTTGGAAGGGACTTTAAAGGGCATCAAGTTGCAACACACATGCCATGGGTAGGGTCATTCTCCACTAGATCCTTATAGCATCGAAAGTTGCTCCAAGAAGTGGGATAGAGGATCTCAACTTAACTAAGCTGAAGCCAACAGCTGTCAGGAGAGTCTTGAACCACCAGGCTATTCAGGATTTATCTTTTCTTGTTGAGACAATCTTTAGCTTTTTGACTAATGAAGCTGTACCAGAACAGAACCTTTTCTGGAACAGAAAAGGAAGGGCCAATTTGCATATACAAGTCTGACATCCCTAAATTCCTTCTGTAGCTAAGGGAGAGAAACCAAGGTGCCACTTGATCTGCATTGTAAAATATGTGTCTAATAAGCAAACCCTTGGAGAAGTCCTCTACAGCAACCTCATGTTTCAACCCCTATTTGGGATCTGAGAGAATGGAGTCACTCATGTGCCTGACACTGATACTAATTCAGATCTCCTTTTTCCTTCCAAGACAAAAAGTGAATCTCACCATTTCAAAGATAAATAGGCTAATTTTCCTATTACTTCTCAGTTCTTGTTGCATCAAAGATATCACCTTGTTTTAAACAGATGGTTTAAATTGCATATATTTTCCTTTTTTTCAGTAAGGTCCTTTTATTGTATTATGTATTTCCATGGCAGAAAGGAAGCTTTTGAGTAATAGAATCACAGAATTTCCTGAGTTGGATGACCCCACAAGGGTCATCGGGTCCAGCTCCTGGCCCTGCACAGACACCCCAAAAATCCCACCCTGTGTCTTAGAGCAGGGCCAACTTCACTGTTTTCAAAAATTAGCCTCTTTAGAGCATTGTTTCCTTGTGCCAAAGATATTTAGGGCAGTGGTCTTCCAAGAACTTTCTCTTCCATCCATTATGGATGCCCCATTATACCTTAAGTTTTCACAATTGGAATAAACAGGTCAATTGTACCACCAATGCAACTATTGTTACAGTCAAACAAAGGGGAAAGAAAATTCCAAATCCTGAAATTTCAACTCATTCTTTCATCTGGAATCTGGATTAACATTCCTGGATTACTCCAAAGAACCTCAATTATTTCAATTGCATGGACATCCGCAAGAGTATTGTTTATTTCCTTATGAATGAAATCAGACCAGGGCTTGGAAGAACCTGATCTTGTGGAAAATGTCTCTGCCCATGGCAGGGAACTGGAACTAGAAGACCTGTAAAGTCCCTTCCAACCCAAACCATTCTATGTTTGCATGGTTCTAACATGGGAGCTTTAAAAATCAGTTGTTCACCTTTAGATCCAAATAGCTGCATGTCCTTCTCAGCAACAAGAAAATGGAAAATAAAAAAGATAAACCACCCTGCTAATGTTAAAAAATGATAATAACTTAAAAAGAGACAGAGATTTTCTCTTTTATTGAATCCCATAAAAATACATCATTTTGCTCACTTTCTTCCTCTCCAAAGGGTTTGTTATTTGCCATGGACTGAACATTACTAGTCAGAGGATTATTAAATATTGTTTCCTTCCTGTTTCCTCTTAATTTGGCTGGAGGTGCAATGATCCAAGTGAATTGGAGCATTAAATTCCTAAAAAGAAAGCAAATCCCTTATTTCCCTCTGATGAGGCAGAGTGCACACACATGCACACACAAATACACACATGCACACACAAATACACACATGCACATGTGCACACAGACACACTATTTAAAATCCCAAAATATTGTGCTGAAACCTTTCTCCCTCACATATAGGCTTGAGAAGAATTTAGTGCTAAATAAATGCTGCCTCAAACCAGGCAAGATAAAACATAAATCATTGCATTAAAAACCTCTAACAAGTCTATCTGCTTTTTGAAATGACTGGGAGATGAAAGAGAGGAGTCTCATTTAAGAAGGCCCAGCGGAACAGTTCTGCATTTATATAGCTGTTATCAAAAGCAATTCATTTGGAGATCAAATAGACTGACAGATAGGACAAGCAGGGGATCACTACTGCCTTCAGGCAGCCAAAAGCAAGGATGGTTTCCCAGTACCATCACTAATATTGGGTCTAGTCAATGCTCATGTCTATTATGGCTCGCAGTAACAGCCAGCTGAATGTTAATATTCACTCCTCACACTCCAGTTCGATGCTGATTTGTAGCTGAGGGAGTAAATAGCCTACACCCCTTTCTCTGAGGTTCTTTCCCTTCCCTTTCTCTGGTAGGAGTAGCTCCTTTTGTAATCAGTGTGTGTCTGCTGAAAATTTAGTTCTTACAAAAGCATGGCCACTGAAGACAAAAAAATGAGATGATGGACTTTGCAGTGTCCCACCAACAGTGTGCTGTGCAAGGACAGCACCTCTCTTTCTTGTGTCCTGGAGTCTTTCTGCTGCTTATTGTCAGAAAAATCCCAATTCTGTTGTCTTCTTTCAAAATGACAAGAAAAGCACTGCATCAGCCCAAGGCTGGCTGCAGTTTCTCCAGTGCAGCAATTCAGCACATCACAAGGAAAACTTATTATTTCCTCCCCAAAAACACCATCCTTACCAGTGGGGTAAGCATGAAGACTTCTGTCAATTTTAGCCTTCTCAAGTATATTTACAGTGCTAAATAAGTGAGCATGAAGGAGTTTTAGGTTTTCTACCTGGTTTTTATCTGGTTTTACCTGATTTTTTACCTTTTAAGTTCTTTACTTGGTTTTAAGCTCAGGTAGCTCAGAAATGGCTTGTGATTACACAGTTTTGCATAAATTTTTTTGTCTAGTGCAAGATATCTCCATCCATGGCAGGGGGTGGAATCAGATGAGCTTTAAGGTCCCTTCCAACCCAAATCATCCTACGATTCCATGAAATCTTCTTGAAATGAAACTGTCTCATCCACAGTGCATCACAATTTCAGCTTCTGAGGATCCCAAGAGATGCCTCCACGGCCCTAGAACATGAATTTTATTTTCTGTTGGGTCTGTTAGTTTTTTTAAAGGGTGGTCTGCCTTATGGCCACAGTAATGTTTTTATTGCCTCACGCTGAGAATACGTGCTGCATGCCTTGGGGTGTAGTGGGAAAGGAATTTAGGATTCTGCAGAGTATAAATGGCTGAGGATACTGATAAGAGATTCTTCCGCACAAAACATGGCCATTAGTATACCCCAGCCTTTTATGACAGAACTGAACAAGGGATTTGGGAACCACACAGAGAGTAAGATGCAATTACCTTGGAAAGTGAGATGTCAACTTTCTGACTGAGCAAAATAACAAGCCAGAATCAGTACAAATGCAAAAAAAAAAAAAGGAACATGGCATGAGAATGAATAGACCATGTGGGCATGATGCTTTCCAACTTCTTTACTATATCTTATGATCAATCTTTTATTATTATTTTCTCCTTTTCATTTATTTTGCATTGTCAGATGCAGCCATCACTGTATGGGAAGCACTGGAGACTTGTCCATGTTGTAATTCAATGTGTTCTACAGGAGGAAAAAGCAAACAGGCAAGCTGGATAATTTTTCCAGGACAAAAGGGAGCTGGGAGTTGTGGAAGGAGAAGGAGACTAATGAATTAAGAACAAGAGAAAAAGGTGGGGAGGAAAATATGTGAAATGGAGTACAATAGATAAGGTAGAAGATAATACACTAATTCAAGTTTTAGGGCGTAATATTAAACAATATATACACATTCCTTGCAGGCACTGAACCATCTTTAAAAATTAGCTTTTAAGTCCTCCAAAATGTCCTGCTTCCAGGTCACAGTTCCCTACAAATTGAATACACTAATGTATCCTGGAAAGGGATGTACAGAGAGGGAAGAGGGAACACGGTAGAAGAGGAAAGACCATTCACTGTCTCTCAGTAAAAGGACTATGAATAAAATAAATAGCTCAAGAGACAGCTTTGAAACATTCAAAAGCACTGTTTTATCAAAGGACACTTCAGCAAACTAATGCATTCTTTGCTGTATGATATCAAGAAGACACTCAAAACTTGTATGTGTTATAAAAACCAGCAGGACAAATAAATGGCAAGAAATCATCAAGGAATGTTAAATAGAAATGAGCTTCCTCTGAGCTGCAAGTCATAGGAGAGTAGGAGAATACACCAGGGACACACAGCCTTTGCTGTCCTGCTTGTTTTATTATTCCCTTGGCACTCTGGACACTTTTAGTCACTAGGCTAAGTGGATTTTTTGATGTGGACTAGCCAAGTTTTTCTAATGTCTCCATCACAAGACATCTCTTTCCTGCTCTCTGCTGGGTCTTGCTCTTTGTTCCACAGCCCAACTTCCCTGCAGACTGTTTTCCTGCAGAGTTCTTGATCTGCTGACCTGAGAACCTATTCATAGGTTATAAAAAAAACCAAAACCAACACCATCATCAAAACAAAGTCGTGGTCCCTCTAGTGCAGCCAGCTCCATGGTAAGGAAATCCAGCACAGCACTTGGATGCCAAACAAGATGGGATGAAATACTAATTATGGTAAGACTTTTCAAAAAAGGCTATCTGCCCCCGTGAGAGCCCAAGCCTCCAAGCTAGTCTCTCGTGGAACAAAAGTAAGTTGTCAGATTTGAATAATTTCCCTGCATGTAGATAAATCCTCACATTTCTACATCCCTCCCCCCTCCGCCTTCCTCGTCCCGCTTCTCTTCAGTTTTGCAAACAAGGAAAGAAACACTAGGAGCTATTTCAGTGGATAACCATGCAAATGAAACAGGAGATTTAAATGTCTTAGCAAGGAGATCAGAGACACAGTTGGAAACAGCTCTGAGGGGCGTTGGGATGATTATAAGGGAATAGGATGGGTGCATTATTTGGCTTGGTGACTTCATTAGTGATATTTGGCATCAGATGCTCGGTCGGTGTGAACCCAGAGAGCTCCTCTGTGCCTGCTTAACCCCTCTGAGGATTCACTTATTTGTCCTGAATATGGATTTCTACATTTTTCTGTTTTATTTTTTCTCCACTGTGGTAGTCTCCAGGCAGCATTTTGAGAATAGGAATTCAAGCCATGCAGAGATATTTTGTGAGATGGAACAAAACTCAGGGTTTATCTGCTGCCTTGAAGATTCTGAGGATTTATTATAGACAAAACCTTGGGGTTTGTTTCAACTTGTCCACCAGTACATGAAATGTGGAGTTACAGCATCTTTACACAGACTAACCCCCTAAATTCCTATTCTCTTGTCATTTAAATTTATAGCTAATAATGCATGAGGTGTGTCTTTTTGACCTCACAGCAATACCTGTGCAATATTCAATGGGAATGGTCACTTATAAATTTCATGGTCACTTTTAAATATTTCCTGAAATAAAATAAAAATGTGGTAGGAGTTTTTCTTTGTTTTTAGCTACTTTTCCAGAGATATGGAAGTGTTGTTCTGCTCCAGAAGCTCAAGACCCATCAGTACATTTATTATTTTTAAAGTGGAGGAATCTACAGCAAAAAGTAGAAATATGGTTCATTCTGAAGGAACACTCAGTGTTTTGGGGTTTTTTTTCCCTTTTGTGGAAGATAGGGAGAAATAAACAATCATTTTGGACGTCCAGCTTGACAATGTATCTTCAAAAATGCAACAATTTCTGTCCACGGAAATAATAATAAAAAAATATTATATGTGGTCCTTTTGAAAATGGTTTAATTTTGGGCTTGGTAGTGCGGGACTAACAGCTGGACTTGATTTCAGAGGGCATTTCCAGCCTGAATGATTCTATGACCTACATGGAATGGAAAAGGAAGACAGACAAAACATTTCTTTCCATGCACCCAGTGGACACACAAAGTTCAGTTGAAGAAATTAAAGCAATTACACCTGCATTCAGCAGGCACAATATGAGTGGAAATACTCCTGTCAGTAACAGCAAAGTTCTTTTTCATAAAAGGATATTTCCACCTTTCCCAGTCAAACCAAGAGTGCCTGTCCCAGGCATCTAGAGCAAGAAGAATTTTTGTCAGGAAAACAGACAATTTTGGTCAATGTTCCTTAAAAAATGTATCAGTATTCTCAGGATCATTAAAAGCTTAAGGCACTGTATTTTCCATAGAAAATTTTAAAACAAATTGTGTTTGAGGAAGAAAACTTAAAATTTAGTTAAATATTTAATTTTTAATTTAAAAAAAATAGGTCAAATATTTGTCATCCTTTAAGGATCATTTCATCATCATTTAGGGATGTAACATGGAATGTCAGTGACTTCTATAACAATTCTGGTTGTCAGGGAAAAGTCAGAAAGGAAAAATCTTACTTAGGTCTCCAAGTTCCATATTTTCCCAAATTTTAAATCCCTCCAGGGATGGGGACTCCACCACTGCCCTGGGCAGCTGTGCCTGGGCTGGACAAGTATTTTGGTGAAGAAATTTTTCCTACATCCAATTCAAATCTCTCCTGGTGAAACTTGAGGCTGTTTCCTCTTGTTATGTCACTCAAAGTGATTGTCCCCCTCCTGTCTCCAACCCCCTTTCACAATCCCAGTTCCTCCTGGCTCTCCTCACAAAACTTGTTCTCCAGAACAAGTTTCTGCCTTCATCAGCTGTAGAGACAGATGTATCACACTCAAATCCTTTCTCCTACAGAGAAATTCAAATAATTGTGGAGCTAAACAGAAGTCTGAAATACTGCTTAATGCTCTCACCCAACTCACTGTGGAGTTTTTCTGCCCTTCTTGTCTGTGCCAATGAATGAACAGATGCATTTCAGCTCTACATGCATTACTCACACCAAACCATGGGGCTGATTTCATTTATGAAATAACATGGATATTCTGGTTTGGAAAGCACATTTATGTTGCATTTTCAGTGCTGAAAGATGTCACAGTCCAGCATTGAAGGTGTTTGGACCTAAGCAGAGTTTAGTCCAAACAGGCAAGGTGTGAATGGGGCAAGTCCTGAAGTTTTCAAAGGTGCTGGGTCATGGAGATGCAAGCTCAGGAAGCAGCACTGAGAGATCAGTATAATTATACATCAAATTGCACAGTCCTTTGAAGAGCAGGAATAGGCAGTGTGTGTAAAACATGCAGTGCTCGTGGCCATGGATCTGCCGGAAAGTCCTTCTAAGGACTGTTGCCAGCCCAAAATAAATCCACTTTCACCACTGCAAGGTACAGGGGAGTTTTTCACGAGGTTTAAAGGAGGCAGAATTTTATCTCTGTGAGTGCCTTGATCAGTGACCTCACAAGCAGCAGCAGTGAGTCCTTGTAATGCACCACAGCCCATTGTGTGTAAAGAAAGGGTCCACGTTTTCAGCCCTCAGTGCTTTCGTTTCACAAAACCCTGCTCACAACATAACTGCAGGCTGGAGCCATGAATCCATTTTCTCTTATTTGCATGAATTTTCCACAGAGTCCTTCAGAAGGTATCATACTCAGCACTTCCCAGAGGAAATTATGTGTATAAAATTCATGAGAAATCCCTCTTTCTCTAGAGCATTAGTAGACATCTCTCTATTATGCAACCCAGGAATATTATAAACCAATAAATAAACCTTGAGATGAAGGATATTTGCCTCACCAAAGCAAACATCCTGAGAGGTGTGAGGAGAATATGTGCAGTGGTTTTAAAGGATAGTCTTGTTGGTGTGGGTTTTTGGTTTGTTTTTTTTTTTTCTGAAATATCTGATTAAGATCAGAGCAGTACTGGCTTAGCCTCAGCAGCAATCTTAGCACAGGAATATGATTCTAATCTGTAATCATCCTTGTAACACGCCTCTTTTATTAAGCAATATTAAAGAGCTTATATGTGTCATCTCTTGGTGGAGCAGAGGAGGAATTTGCTGCCTTAATGCAAGTGATCCTTTCCAGTTTTTGTCCTTTTGCACAGAGTAGAGCTGGAGCTCATCTGAAAGGCAAGTTTACACCTGAACTCAAGGTTTTCAATCTGCCCATTAAAATGATCCATGCAGAATGTACTGTCCTCACAAACTGCAAGAGTTAAAAGTTATTTGAAGTAGAATTTTTGGAGTTGCTAAACTGTACTCTATGATTTAATGATTCTGTGGCTTTGAAAGACAGTTTGTATGAATAGAAGCAGTAAATTAACCACATTAACCTTTTAGACCCTATAAACTACATGTCTGGAGACTGGACCTCATAGACTTGAATGGACTTTGGGTGCTGCTGTATCCATTATTTTTCACTGGAAACCTCTCACATTGAGGGGAATGCTTTGAGGAGTAGACCCTGAGATTCATAAGAAAAACATGGCTTAGGTTCCTGACCATGGAGTCAGAGCTTTCAAAGATTACTTTTCCAAAGCTTTGCGCCATGACACAATCAGGCAGGAAAGACTGAATTATATGGGAATTTTATTAATATTAGAGGGTTGAAACACCTCTGAATAAATGAAGAGGACTGGAGGTGTCAGAGGTGTTCCTTGCTGCCCTGCTTCCTTTCCTGGGCTCTCTCCTTCCTCTTGCTGTCACAGGATGTGGCATTGCCACCTGTAACAACTTTCCCAGGATGAGGGGCGAGCTTGTACACATTCCGTCTTTCTTCTTTCTAAGTCCCACACCATTCATGTTTTAATTTTCAGTTGGTTTAAAATTCCTTCTTTTTCTGCCAAGCAAAGTGTTTTCCTCATCTGTGTTTCTTTTGTGAACCCTATACAAAATTCTAAACTTCTTCTGCCACTGCAGACACCTAAACCAAAAGCAGTGACATTCCTAGAATAAAAGCAACCTCTTCTTATTTAAAATCTTTCTGTCTATGGAGCAAAATAACATTAGCTCCTTTGTAAGATCTTTATCCTTACAAAAATAATTGTTAGTGATTATCTATAATATTGAGAAGCTGTCCTCAGTCACCAGCTGTCAGAACAGAAACTCTGCCTAATAAATGCAGGTACATCCTTAAATTTAATTTTATCATTTTTTCTAACAAAATGTATCTCATTTCATAGAATCCTGGAATGGTTTGGGTTGGAAGGGACTTTAAAGATCTCATTCCAGCTCCCTGCCATGTGCAGGGACACCTTTCACTAGACCAGGTTGTTCCAAGCCCTGTCCAACCTGATGTTGAACAATTCCAGGGATGGGGCACCCACACATGGCTGTTCCTCTGGTCACACAACATAAGGGATCTGTCCTCTTACATTATTTATCATCCTCTGAGAGATGGAGAATCAATCACCAATTGTCTGAATGGCAACTTTTAGTTAAACTTTTTTATTTATAGATAACCTGATCCCTCTGCGACCAGACTACAAACAGACCTGCTCAGCAGTGACTTCTGTAAACACATTTTGAGCCTCTCAGCCTATTTTTAATCCACTTACAGTGCATCATGTTAATTCTGTGCATTTTTCCCCTAGTTCTGTAATCAAGAGGTCATAGTGTAGCAAGTCAAATTCCTCACAGATGCCTATTGCTTGAATACTGCTGTCTTTATCAACTGAACTTGTAATCTCATCAGAAAAAGAGCTCTCAATTTAGTTTGGCAGGACCTATTTTCCATAAGCCTGTGTTGACTGGCATTCCCTATATGTCCCTTCTTTATTTCTGAGGATAGGGGACTCCAGGGTATGAGGGAAGAGGCTTTACCACAGCACACACATCCACAGCTTCAAATTCAAGCACCAATTGTCAGCTTGTCTCCTGGAGACTCTGGCAGCCTGTAATGGCCCTGGAGTTATTTTATGCTTTGCTCTCTCCAAATCAAGACTGTCCTGTCTGGAAATCCAAGGAGGCCTTTCTCAGTCTCTATATAAATAATTCTTTCATACAGCCAACATTATTAGTCATAGTGTGCAATGGGTTCTGTATTAGAATAGTGAGGAAGCCCAGTGGCAGTGTGAAATGAGTGATCTCCATGTGGATGGAGCTGCAGCCGAGCCCCAAAGCCGCCTCCCTGCAGGCAGGGAGAATTTAACTCCGAGAGGCGGAGGAGGGATTGTGATAGTGGGGAAGCTGACAATTTGTGTGACATGACAGCTCCTCTGCACTGACTGCACTTTTCCTTTCCTTTTTTTCCTTCCCTTTAACCCTCAACACCTCACAAATGAAGCCAGTTTAGGTGCTCTTGTTATTTCTATTTCTATTTCTACTTTTATTTCTATTATCAGTTTTGCTTCTAAATCTATTTCTATCTCTTTATCTATCCCTATTACTATCACTATTACCATCTTTCTCTGACACTATCACTACTATTATTTCTATTTCCATTATTATTTCTATTTCTTTCTTTTTCCATTTCCATTTCTACTTTTTACTTCTATTTCTTTTTCTAAATCTATCTCTATATCTATCCCTATTACTACCACTATTACTATCATTTTCTCCAACATATCACTACTATTTCTATTTCTATTTCTATTTCTATTTCTATTTCTATTTCTATTTCTATTTCTATTATTTCTATTTCTATTTAATTTCTATTTCTTATTTCTATTTCTTATTTCTAGTTCTTTCTTATTTCTATTTCTACTTTTTACTTCTGTTTTTCTAAATCTATCTCTATATCTATCCCTATTACTACCACTATTACTATCATTTTCCCCAACATATCACTATTACATCTATTTCTTTTTCTATATTTCTATTTTTCTATTTATATTTCATTTGTATTTCTTATTTCTGTTTCTATTTCCTATTTCTATTTCTACTTTTTATTTCTATTTCTTTTTCTAAATCTATCTCTATATCTATCTCTATTACTACCACTATTACTATCATTTTCCCCAACATATCACTATTATTTCTATTTCTATTTCTATTTCTATTTCTATTTCTATTTCTATTTCTATTTCTATTTCTATTTCTATTTCTATTTCATTTCCATTTCTGATTTCTATTTCTATTTCTATTTCTACTTTTACTATTTCTAAATCTAATTCTGTTCCTACCTCTATTATTATCACTATTACTACTACCACTGTTACCTTTTTGTTTCAAGGATGGTTTCAATGGCAACTGGGAAGCCAGGATGGAGCTGCACTTTTGGAAAATAATTAATTAGAAAGAACCTCAGTGCAGCCTGAAGCCTGAGTGGGCAGAGTGGGCTGAGGGAGGGAGCAAAGCTGCATTAGCATTCTCATTTTGCACGTGAGGAGCTGAGGGGCAGAGACATTAAATGAGTGGCCTAAGGTCAGAGAGGGGAATTGGTGGTAGGATGTAGACTTGAACTGAGGACAGCTGATATCCAGCCTAATTCATAAGCTGCAAGTCTTGCCCTGCATCACTTTTTTCAGTGTTGCTTGTCTTCATTTTCCTCTCTGAAACAGGCTTAGATAACCAAAATGCTGTAGTGAATCTGTCTCAGGACAGATAGCCAAAGGAAATGGACTTTTTTTTTTTTCTGATTTCTTTTCTGCTTGTTCCTAGCACAAGTTTTAGTGAGTTAACTCTTCCCTGCTTCCTGTCACCTATCCCTGATTCATGGACTACAGCATGGCTTTCCCTTCTAAAGATGTTGGGAAAAGCAGGAGTCTACTATTTCTCTTGGAAAGGAGAATTTGAATGTAAAATAGAATACCAGAGATGTCAAAAATTTAAAATAAAAATATTGAAAATAATAGTTTTTAGGTAATTCGGATTTCTTTAGAATTTTTTTCCAGATTTTTGGGGACTGTATATACCCTCAGCCTCCTTGAAACGAGGTGCTGTGGGCATTTCTTGGAGTATCTGCAAGATGAGAGCTCTGACTGACCTGGTTTGCTCCTGGGTCTGTGAGATGGCTGAAGCCCTGAATTCCTGTAAACTCTTAGAACTGCTTTGGGTGGGAAAACCAGGCAATTCCAGGACCCCCACCTCCAAGATAAGCTGGTACTGGATGAGATCCTGCTAATAGGGGCAATGGAAGAGCAGGCAACAACTTTCAGTGGGTGAAATTCCCACAGGACCTCTACTTTTGCAGCACTTCTGCACTTTTTCTATCAGAAAACAACTCATGTTGAGTTTCAGACTGATCAATAAAAGACTCCACTGGGTTAAGATGAAAATGAGTGTTGGACAAGGCTGGAAGTCAATTATGTCATTAAAGTTATTCAGATAACACCTGCAGAGAAACAGGCACAGGGTGATTTAGCTTGTCCTGCAATAGCTGTGAATGAAAAATGAAGAGCAGCACCCTCCTGGATCCATATCTGATATTACTCACAAACAAGGCAGAGTTAAGTCTGTCTAGACACATAACTTTTAATATTTAGGGGAAATGAGTGTAGATTAAATGTACATGGGTTGGTTAATCAGTGGCATCAAAAAAAATATGGAATCATGGAATGGATTGGGTTGGAAGGAACCTTAAAGCTCATCTCATTCCATTCCTCTGCCAAGGGCAGGGACACCTTCCAGTAGATCAGCTTGTTCAGACCCCTATCCAACACCTGAACACTTCCAGGGATGGGAAATCCACAACCTCCCTGGACATATTCTCCAGTACCAGCTCTTGGGAGTAAAGAAAAATTTGTGTTGTGTTCAGGGTTTATCTCCTGTATGTACTGTCTCTATCCCAATGTCAAACTCTGCACATAAATAGCCATAAATATCTTCCCTGTTACCAAAGGAAACCAATTATTTTATGCTCTGGCTGTGAATACCAAGACCCAAATCAGCCATGATTTTGCTCAGCAGAAGTTTCCTTTGCTGACAATTTTGCCTCTCACAGTGGAGCAAAAGCCTCATCTTCAAAGAAATAGAGGTACTAAGACCCACAGCAATGAAATTGTGACACTGTTCACTTGGGAATAGTGTTTCAGTCATCAGGACATCATATAGTCTATATAATCTACCATGCAATTGTGCATTAAACAAGTGGATACTGAATCATCTCTGGACTAGTAAGCTTCTAAGCCTAGTGGTGGACATGAAGATAAAAAGTCCCAATGGGCAAGCCTTATAAGGGAGTTGTAATTTTTCTTTCAGCTAATCACCATTTGTGTGTCTGAAAACAGAAGAAAGCACAAGGCAGAACAGAACAAAACGCAGCATCCCTCTCCCTGCAATGCACATCTTTTCTCTGGGATTAAAATAGGGTTTGCATTTTAAATTTTCATTTACTAAACAGAAAAATATTTTACTAGGATGGAATGGTATTAAGGAGAAATGATTCTTTGTGTGCCCTCAGGCCTGGTGAAGACAGGATTTGATTTGCTGTGTTAGGCTGGAATCTGGATTGATACACAGAGATGAGAAGGTGTTTAATAAAATTTACATTTCATTTTCTCACTTGACACCAGTCTCCTGTCACTCACCAAATGAAGGGAATACGACAAATAACTTTTGTCAGCACCTAGACACGGAGAGACAGTCTGGGGAGGGAGAGCAAGAGTGGGATATTTTTAACATCACTCCCTTTGATGGCTGCAAGACTTGGCACCAGCTTCATCTTTAATGTACTTTGGAACAGAGAGGTGCAGCAGGAGAAAAAGCACAAATTAATCCAACCCACAGGTATGGAAAATGATCCACTGGGAAATGACCATCACCCAAAGCAGCAGGGAATTTGGGGGGTGCCCTGAGCTCAGCTTGTGTGCAGCTCCTGTCTCTGACAAACCCAGACTGACCTGGCTGGAGTCCATCCTTCACAGAGCTGCTCCAGAGACCCTTTATCACTCCTCTCTCTTGGCTGTGTCACTGCTTTCTGTTCTCCTTCTTACCCAACATTAAAGTTCATAGGTTTATTATTTAGCCCTTTCATCCCTGTTTGGCTTTATTTCCACCTGACTCCGGGTTTCTAGTTGAGGACCAAAACTCAGGATCCCCGTCAGCACCCACATGCCACGGGTTTAACTGCACAAATCAAGAGGTTTTTTTCCAGGAGGATGGAGTATAAATATTCTCCTTCTCTTCCTGTATTACCCTTTAGCTGTTCAGCTGAATTTCAAGTCAGGTGCCTGAATCCCACAGGACTCCCACAGGACTTGGAAAGTGATGAAGAATGTGTGGTACATCTGGAAAGCAAGGTGAAAAGTATTACTCCCTATTTGTTATGCAAAAAAACCCCTGGAAAATACCAGGCAGAACACTTAAAATGAAAGCAGAATTTGCTTTTTTTTCTTTGGTTTTTTTTTTTCTTTTTTTTTCTGTTTTTTTTCCCCCCCACAGAACAGAGATAATTCAGTTTAACATTATATTAGTGCTAATGTTCAGGGATAATAAGTCATTAGGAGCAACCAATAATCCCAGAAGTCTCTTCTTGCTAAATATAAAATCTAGGGACAGCTAATTTCATATTTTCTTTTTTCTTGTATTTGTCCCCAAGTATCCAAAGCTGGCAGCCCTCAGGTCTAATACAATATGGAAACTGTTCAGAGGCTGAACAGTTTGCTTATGTGCAGCCTTCTGTCATGGCCTTACTTAAAAACTACTTTTATTTTCCTCTTTGTTCATTCTTCCCCATTGTTTTTGTCCTCCTTGTGAAAGAAAAGAGGAGAGGAAAGAAAAGAAAAAGAAAGCAAAAGGAAAGCATAAATGAACCTCTTCTAACAGACATTTCACCTTCCATTAAAAAATAAAACTTTCTCTGCTTCTTTTTATTTTCCTTTCTGGAAAACTCACTAATGGGAGAGTCGTTGTAGTTCACTTTTTGTTCTATGAAAACTGAAAATTTGGAAATGCTTTGGTGAGAGAAGAGAAGGTTGTTGGCAGCTCCTTGGCAGCTCCAGCCCTGCACACAGAGGTTTGAGACAGGGAAAAGGAGATCTGGTACTTCTCAAAAGTTCTTCCAAGGTTGGCCTTAGACTTCTTGGAGCTTCAGTGTCCCCCACTGTAGCCCATCATATCACCCAGTATGGGGAATTTTTGTACCTCAGGCAGCACCTACCTCCTGTCCCCACTACCCCAGAAACACAGTCCTTATATACACCATGGAAATCCCACCTTGCTTGAGTGTTCCATAATCTTGGAATCATCCTTTGGGATATCTGGTTTTTGCTCTTGCAAAATGATCCCGCCCAACAAATTCTCACCCAGCATTTCCCACATTTCAGTAGGTAGAAATCTGGAATTATTTCACATTCTGGCAAATGCATAATGGTAAAAAAATATCTATAAAAACATGTGAATCTGAATAATCAGTGTGTCCATAATCACCCTTGGAGTGTTGCATCACGCAGCTTCCTTGATCCACTAAAGGTTTCCTCTCACAGTTCTTAGTCCAGTGAAGATATTTTTGAGTACTATTCACTGTTAATAAGGTTATTCTTTGCAGAGTCAGGAGCTTAGAGAAAAACCTTCTAACTGGACTCTTGCCTCCTTTATTTGCCATTTATACCTCTCATGCTATAGAAATAAATGCCATAATGAATACCATAATAAATAGGGACTGGAAGTTATACCATATAGAGATGATCAAAAGGTTTATAATCTCATTGCTGTTATTTGGTTTTTCTTTCTTTTTTTTTTTTTAATTTTGTCTTAGGCACACAATTCCTTCAACCCAGACAGTAATTAATTTTACTACATCACCAGTTATCTCTGCTCCCTAACCAGGCTTGTCATTTTAATTTTTCACAGGCTTTCTTTTTCCTATCCATGTGCCTGTTTCTGTATCTTCGTGAAGTCTCATCAGCTCTGGCCCAAAGCCTTAGGCAAATTTGTCTGTAATGCACTTCTCTACTTCAGACATAAGAGGAAAAAACATCACCCCCACAAAATAGGGAGAAAAAAAAAAAGGAAGAAGAATAATTTTGACCATACATTGTCTAGCAATTCAGAAATCCTGGAGAGTAAGGCATCCTTTCAGCTATATACTTATTTATATCAATAAAGGAACTCAGAGGTATTGTAGATGGGACTACAGAAAAAGGTTATCAGGTGGAAATCCCAAATCCAGCAAAATTAATGAAATTTTTGCCATCGGCTTCAGTAGAGCCAAACTTGTCAAATTTCACTGACATTTAACATGACTGCCCAGAAAGACTTTGGACCTCAGAGGATGGATCTCCACAGACAGATCCAGAGATTTTTTATTAATTTTTCCTGTACTTTGAAGACTTCTTTCACTTCCAGCGTAGGGAAGCTACACTTTGTTAAACCCAAGTGGATTTGCTGGAAATATTTTGTGTCCCTCACAGAGCTGGTCTGAGTCTGGGCTGTGCTGGAGCTTGAATCTCTGTCACGATATCCCCATGGGTTCCTTCCAAAACTCAAGATGAAATCCTGCTTGCTGTTTCTTTATGTCCTCTCAGAAGCTGGACTTTGAAAGCAGATGAATGCCCTGAGCTGAGCCAGAGGGTTTGGATAAGCCCAGGTCTGTGAAGGCACCACATCCCATGTGATACCATGGATAACCCACACACCACACTGTGGATTCTTCATCTGCCTCCTCCCACTGCATCCCTACCCCTGCCTCACCCTGGGCTTTGGAATGTAGAATGTCACAAATTTATCCATGAAACACCCACACAAAGGTGGAAACAACTGCTGTCCTAATTATAGTGTAAGGATTAAGAAGAACTCGAAGCAAAAGTTGAGCAGGATCACCAAAAGTACTGACCACAACACAGCAATGACAACAAGTGCCCCTCAGGACAAGCTGGCATTCAAAATACTGGAAAATCAGGGGTTTGGATTGGGATATGCGACATTTGTTCTCGTCCTGCCTTGCCCAGGACATTCTGTAGCAACTGGGGTGTGAGGCTGTTCACAGATCCACAGAATGGGTTGGGTTTGAAGGCACCTTAAAGACCACCCTGTTCCACCTCCTGCCATGGGCGGGGACACCTTCCACCATCCCAGGTTGCTCCAAGCCCTGTCCAGCCTGGGCTTGGACACTTCCAGGGATCCAGGGGCAGCCAAAACTCCCCTCTAATCACACAGTTCCTTTAAGAGTGAGCATTTTAACTCAGTCTCATGGAAAACAAATATGGAAAACATTTCAAAATAAGTCTGTATCTCCCTCTGCCGCAAAGCAGAAGGATCCCATTTCATCCAACTGCTGTTGCACTCAGCATAAATGAAATTATTTTAGGAAAAGACGTAGTTTTATGTTCAGACATGAAATTACTTCAGTCACGTCAACCACTGAGTCTCATTCACATCTTTCTCTCTGATCATTACAGAGTTGTGTTTTTCTTTTCTTTTCTCTTTTCTTTTCCCTTTCCTTTCCTTTCCTTTCCTTTCCTTTCCTTTCCTTTCCTTTCCTTTCCTTTCCTTTCCTTTCCTTTCC
>JAWWEY010000172.1:109781040-109839240 GCA_035582745.1 Loriotus luctuosus
TCCTTTCCTTTCCTTTCCTTTCCTTTCCTTTCCTTTCCTTTCCTTTCCTTT
The DNA here is from genome assembly GCA_035582745.1 of Loriotus luctuosus. NCBI lineage: Eukaryota > Metazoa > Chordata > Aves > Passeriformes > Thraupidae > Loriotus > Loriotus luctuosus. Next base: position 109,781,092 of record JAWWEY010000172.1, read on the forward strand.
CCTTTCCTTTCCTTTCCTTTTTTCCTAATACACAAGATCCCCTAAATGTGTTACTTATTCAGGATTTGCTGCATGTTTGCATCCATTTTTCACCATGTTTTTTTCACTTTCTCCCCACTTCTTTCCCATGTGCCACCACTCACTCAGTTGAAAATGCTGCAATTAAAGCCTTTTAGCCCTATTAATTCTATTAGAGGTCCAGCTGTACAAGACATTACTTATTCTGCAAAGTATGGACTAATTCAAGGATTATAAACTCAACGATTAATTTAAACCCTTAACTATATCCAGTATATCTGACTTTTCCCCCTAAAATAATTCTTTTTTTTGTATTGTATTTTCATATAACTAATTCAATTATATTTTCTGGCATTTTGACATGTGTAATTATATATTATTATCTTTTATACTGGTTGGCTGTGATGGAGTAACTTACTGGAATTAGAAACACTGAAGGGAAATAGAATTCATGGAATGGAGGAATTGTATTTCTGTAGAGAGGGAAGGGTCTACTGCCATGTGAAAGCATCTGAAATTGGGTATCAGCTGTGGAGAAAAAGAAGGGATTCCCAATAATTTCACCAGAAATTGATATCTTTGAAAGCTATAAGTTTTTATTCAGACCCTGAATCATGAGCAGTAGGGATCTGCCCTATAATAATATTTTGGCCTCTGCAGAAAATAATGTAATAAATGGCTTTCTATACCATGGAAGAGGTCAGAAAGGTTGATCTATTGCACTTAAGATCTTAATCCACACATGTCTTAAACCAAAAAAAAACACCTGTTCACTCAGCAAGAAGCCTGGCTCAGTGTGCTGTCCATCTAATTTCACCCCAAAATTATAATTATAAAGACAGCATAGTGCAGAAGCCAAAGATGGTGAATCTATTTTTGTGCCCAGGAAACTGAGCAGCTTGATCAGAATCTGCACCTTAACTCCTTTAGCCTGAAGAGAACTGGTTTGTAGTTTGTTTGAGTTTTTTCCTAATTAAGGTTTCTCACCTTCTCTTCCACTGCTGATCTGGCCAGAAACCTCATCTTCCTTATTAAGTATTTTTTTTTCTGAAAAGGAGTATAAATTTTATCTGGCACCACCAGCACACCTTGCAACCAAGAATTTTATGATACAGAGAAGGCATAATAAAGTTCCTTATCTTCCAGCTCAGTAAAGCAAAGCACAGAGGAATTCCCTGAGCAACTGAAAAATATCAGCATTATTATTATTATTATTATCATCCATAAAGAGTAGCATTCATAACAAGTCAGTGATTTAAAGGTATCAGAAAACAATGCCATCAATTTTTACTCAGTAAAACACTTTAATCTAAAAAACAAACAAGCAAACAAACAAAAAACCAGAAACAAAACAAAACAAAACAAAACAGGTTTAAGTAGAGCACTAGGGAAGCACTTACTCAAGCCACATTGAAAGTTGAATAAATGTAAAAAAAGGGAAAATATTTGTGTACATACTAAGGTTCTTTGAATGAAACTAAAAGCATGGCTGGAAGAAATGGGAAATTTATATATATTTACATGTATTGATATTCACCAGCAATACTCAAGACACTAAAACTACATCCATGCTAGAACATCATAGTGTCAGAAACCTGTTGAGTTGTTAGGCTGATCCCTGACTGCTTTTGATCCCATAAGCACTCCCCAAAACAACTCCTGGAGAGAGTTTTGGAGGAGTCAGGAGGGCTGTTCTCAAAGGGCAGTTTGGATGCACCCAGCCCATTTTGGAAGCCAAGAAAGGTCAGCACCAAAGAGTCTCACAGCTGGCTGCAGGCTCATTTGCTCACATGGCCACGTGCTCATCCACCCCAATACCTGTAGGGTTTTCTCTGAGCACAAAGGCAAAAAGCTCATCCCCAAAGTGACCACAGTGATTCACCCCCTCCCGTCCCTGCCTCACCCCTCTGCTGCCACCATGGCCACACACTCTCTGACATCATTCTGGGCTTGGGGCATCCTGTCGGGCTTCTGTCCTTCCTGGTTGTACCCAGATGAAGGTTGGGACATTTCCTCCTGGCTGGAGCACCCTGGGACTGCTGCCTGCTGAAGCTCCTCAGAGGCACCAGGAGCTCTTCCTCCACGGGGCTGTTGGTGACTGTCACTTTTCCTGGCTGAGGGGAAGGTGTGTCTGTCCCTTGTCTTGGGCTGGACACTGCTTGGCTTCCTTGCTGGCTTGGCTTCACAGGGCTGCAGGTTCAGCTCCTCTGCATGTCCTGTGGCAGCTCCCGCTGCTCCACTTCCTTCCATATCTACAAAAAAAAAAGGCTTGTTTGTTTCTCACAATAATTATGAGACCCCACCTTCATGTATATTATCCCTTTATGGTTTTATTGTGTGTTAAAGACATCAATAAATTTTAAAATTTTTCCCCCATTTTGCATGGGCGGACAATGATAGGACAAGGGGGAAGAATTTTAAATTGAACAGGAGGGATTCAGGCTAGACATTAGGAAAAAATCCTTCCCTGTGAGAGTGGTGAGCCACTGGCACAGGTTGCCCAGGGAAGCTGTGGCTGCCCCATGCCTGGAAATGTTGGATGGGGCTTGGAACAACCTGGGATAGTGGAAGGTGTGCCTGCCCAGGGTGGTAGAAAGTAGATGATAATTAAAGTCCCTTCCAACCCAAACCATTCCATGATTCTGTGATTAATTAAAAAGCAGTTTCTGTTACAGAAATAGTTTCAGTGGCGATACATTTCACTTTGACAGAAATAAATTGGCAAAGCCAAACAACCATTAATTACTTCCACAAATAAATAAAAAACAACAAACCCAGCTGGTTTGTGCTTATTGACACACTAACAGCTGCTAGAGCATCTCCAACATTTAGAAAATTTTTAATAAATGTTTAATAATCAATTGTATAGAATACAGTTTCTTAGTAAGCTATGTATTGCTAAGACTGATAATATTTAAATACTACACACCCATAAATGCATCATTCCTTTCTGAAACAGGCTAACTTAGGGTAGAACTTTGTATTTCTGACATTTGAGTCCTACTCAAGGCAGAGCCTGTAACCTGCAATGCTGTTTTTAAAAAATGACATAGAAAAAAATGAAGGAAAAGGTAAATATACACTATACATTTTTCATGTGGAAACATTTACATCCTTATCTATCAAATGGTTGTCAATAACAGAGGCAGGGTCACTTGTAGTGACATAGAAGATAATTTCTGAGCTGACAGAGTGTGCCATGATTGGCAGCCTAATTTGTAGCTTCACGTGGATGCTAAAAACATTTATAATTTTCTTGCAATCTTCTCCTTCCCCCCATGAAAAAAAAAATAAAAAATACCATCAGCCTACACCCAAACCTTTAATACTCATTCCAAATCCTGAACTAGTCCTGGTCGATGTGTCACGTGTGAGTGGACAAAATCAGATTTTTTAGTCCATTTCTCAGCACACTCATTGTAGGTCCTTAGCACAAATAATGCCAGAAAATGTGTAATTACCACTTCTGATATTTTAGGCTTGTCCTTTCAGTTTTACCCCTAACAGCCTGTGACATTCAGCCTCATGGCTGCTCAGACCTTTTGCTCTGATTCATTCTCTTCTGCATTTCCTGTAATTCATTTGTTGGAACTGTATTTGCTGAATCATAGAATATCTGAAATTAGAAGGGACCCATAGAGGGTCATTGAGTACCACCCCTGCTTCTCACAAAACCCCCTAAAATTAAAGCATATTTCAGAAAGGTTGTGCAGACACTCCTTGACCAACCTGATCTCTAACAGCCCTGGCAATGACTTCATGCTTGTGCTCATTTTTTCTGTTAAAGGGTGTAGCTGGATTTTTGACTCATAAATTTAAATTTCAGGGTTGTACCTCTTAGAAATCCACCAGAAAGTTGTTTCCAAAATTTCAACAGTCAGACATATTATTATGTTTAGCACTTTTCCTTCTTAAGCTGGCTTCAACTTTAGATAGTCGGCTGATTTAAGGTGCAAATTACATACATCACCAGGTTCAATTTTCCTCTTTAGACACATAAACAAGATAATAAGGTCATGATCTCTTATACCAAAGCTGCATGTTAGTTCTGGAGATTTATTGACTCTCTCATCTTCAAAGGTGCCATTATCAACAGTAGAAAAAAGGTTTTTCAAGCAAGTTTGAACCAGTGGAGGAGGCTACAAGTTTTCTGGATAGAAGCAGTTTCAAGGATGAAGTATTACCTTGAGATTCCTGATTTTTAAACATTTAACACAAACTATTCAATATCATGAAAGCATATGATTAACTGGATTAAGTACCAACTAACAGAGCTCAGGCAGTTATTATATATTGGAAATAATTCTCAGGGATGTGTGGCAGTACCAGACTCTACCACTGAAACGGAAGATATTCAGTGTTTCCACTGGTGATTTGGAATTTAAGCTGAAATTTATTCTGAAGAAATTTTCTAAAACAAAGGGATAATGGCAAACTGGTAGAAAGGAAGGAGGAGGAGCTGATCTGAGCAAGGTAGGAGCCACAAGGGAAAACCCAGTTTACAGACTGGGATTACATTTTCAGGAACACACAGTGATTTCTTGCTGAAGATATCCAAGAAGTTCAGAACAAGAATCAGTCAGGTACCATTCTGAAAAGGTTCAGAGGAAGGACAGAAGACTGAAGCTGGAAATGTAGGAGGATACAAGCACTGTTGTACCACCAGAATAAACTGCAAAAAGCAAAAAGCAACAATATGTTCCTGCACCTCCAGGTGTGTTCTGTTAACAGTGCCTTAGTCCATCAAAAGTTCTTCAATTCAAGAGAGAGATAATTACAAGAAGCTAAGGAGATTTTTCATGTTAGACCAAGGTTTGGCAAGAGAATATCTTGATCCCTTCTCCCTGCTGTACTGCATAACTGTGAATATTGGTTTCTCCCTCATCTTCATCCTCAGCTGCTCCTTTTGGTACAATATCCAGGGCCCTTGATCCATTGGACTTTGCACTCTAGAAGCACCCACCAACGAGAAAATCTCTGTTTTGCAAGTCTTATTATGGCAATTAACAAATAAAGGCCCTGAACACTTAATTGTGTCAGAAAAGCAATTTTTCTTAGGAGGGAATGAGCTACAAAGCAGAAACTAAACAAAAAGAGTGCAGCTTTGATTTCTTCTCTCTCTCTCCAAAACCAACAGCACTTTAAATAGGGGGGAATCAAACATTAGACGTTTCCAAGTCATATGTATTAAATTCACTTAAGATATTGTTATCCTTGTTTAGATTTGAACATATTGGGGAATCTTTTTTGTCTTGCAACTATTCCTAAAAGACTCTAAGTGGCTGGATTGCCTTTTTCTGACAAAAAAAAAATTCTTCCCATGAATTATTTACACGACGGCTCCAATCAATGCTGTACCTGTCAGCCTCCCCAGCCAAAATGAAAGTTCACTATGTAAAGGTGCCAAGGGAGAGTGGCAGCCTCCCACTGCGAGTTTATAGACAGAACTAAGTCAGCACGCATTATGTGTCAGAGCCAACATCAGACAGAATCAGATCCTTTGATCTCAGACCTCCACAGGAAGCTTAGATCTCAGACAAATTAGATAAAAAATGAATTTATAGCAGATATGTGTCCTAAGGCACACAGCTGAATGCTGTGTTTTGGAAGAGTATGGCAAATATCAAAACACATAAACTGCAGAATTTCCTCTCTCCTTCTCTCTCTCCCTCTGCTTTTGTGACAGACACTAATTAAAAGGAGATAAAACTCCAGCTCGCCTCTTCCTGCCTCTTATGTAATCCACAGGCTTCGGTGAGGAGGACGAAAAAGAAATTCCCAAAACAGAGCAAATGGGGGGGTTCATCAGGGTTATCCGAATGCCCTTAGATCTGTGCTGTTGGCAGGTGAGATTAAAAAAAAAAAAGCCCTCAACTAGAGTAAGAACATTTCACTCTTGCAGAAAAGGGAAGCCGGTGCTTTGTGCTGCCAGCCACATGCCCCCGGGGCTGTCTGCTTTGCTGTGACCTCAGAAGGAGTCGGGTTTGATCAGAAGATGATGAAAGGACAAGACTTGAGGAGGTGTGCGGGAAGGGGTTGTTGGTGGCAGGACCCTGGGGAGTAAAGCAGAGCACAGGGTGGGGTGGGTGGGAGTGGAGCTGCTTGGGTTGGACTCACAGGACTGTGCAAGTGAGACCTGGGTGGGTTTCTTACGTCCAGTGCAACTCAGTGCAGTCCTTCACAGCCTGCAAACCTGCCCAGAGCTTTTGGTCCCCCTGCAGCACCCGGAGATGTGGGCAGGGAGGAGCCCTGCTCCTCCAGGCGTGTGGGGACTCCAGGAGTATTGATCCCTGCCCTACTCCAAAAACACTGGGAGAAATGATGGGCTCATTGAATCATAGAATATCCTGGATTGTGGGGAAAGAACCCAAAAGGAACACTGAAATCCAGGTCCTGTCCCTGCACCCCAAGAATCAAGCATGAGCATAGGGGGTTATGCTGCTGCCTTCAGTGTAGCTGGGAATTCACTCCATCTGTATTAAAGGAGATGAAATGACAAACAGAAAAAAACCAGGAAGGCGAAGGAGGAGGCAATAAAGAGACAGACCTTTTGAGAATGTGCCATTGGTCCTATACAAACCTCTAAAATCATAGAATCATTGAGGTTGGAAAAAAACCCTCTTAGAGCATTGCATCCAACCTCCAAGGCACCATCACTGTATTAAACCTCTCCTCAGCTGCCACGTCCCACACATTTTTTGGACATTTGCAGTGATGGTGACTCCATCACTTCCCAGGGAACATCTGAACATGTTAAAAGACCTAAACTGACTCTTTTGGTGTCCAATCATTTATGAATTGCAGTCTCACCTCCTGCTACAGCCACTCCACTTTTATTGGGTCCTTGATTGCAGCAAGGCTTGGTGGGAGCTGCAGGAGGCTGTGTGTGTTCATTGGGTCTCTTGGTCCTGTCCTGTGGGAGATGAGGCTGTTCAGTCCTTGTTTCTGCAATGAAACACACAGTCACATCACCCTCAGTGCATCTCTGCTCAGTAGAATTTATTAATTCAAGCAAAAATTGAACATTTTGTTGAATATATAGTAGAAAATTGCTTGAATATATATATGCCACCAAATACTGTGTCCACACACCTTTGAACACTTGCAGGGATGGTGACTCCACCACTGCCCTGGACAGCCTGTTCCAGTGTTTAACAGAGGCAAAAGGCTCATTTCTGCTTTTTAAGAAGAAACTTTTTGTAATATCTGTCTGGACTCAGACACCTTTTATAGGCATAAATCTGTATAACCTTGAACTATCATAGAATTATAGAATATTCTGAGTTGGAAGGGAACCACATTGATTATTGAAGCCCAACTCTTGTCTCTGCATACACTACAAACTATATCTTAATTACTGAACATCCCAAAGCTTTTCCTGAGTTCTATTGTCTGAAACCCATGGTGGCCACTCTGGGGATTTGTTCAATAAAACAAGGAGTCTGTAAGTATAATTTTTGTGGATATCTCCAACTTACTGTGGCTTTTGCTCTTCCTGAACCAGCAGAATGAAAGAACAATAGTGAATGCAGATGCTGCTGAACCCAGTATGACAACGAGGATCATGCTGGCCCTGGCTCTCTTGGGCACAGGGAAGGTGGAAAATGGCTGGGACAGCACAGTGAACTTCACTCCTGAGAATTTAAAGCAGTCAGTTTATTACAAAAGCAAGGAGAGCAATTTCACATCTAAAACATCACTCTATAGCTCTTTAACAGGGATGCCACTGGTAAAGATGCATTCAGGTACAAACCATAAATCCATCTATCTCCAGACAGATCCAACATTAATGGACAATATTTGTTTAGGACTAAGTACCAGGACAACCCAAATGTGTAAAAATTTTTCTACAAGCTAAGTTTCAAGGTTTCAGTGCTTTCTGAAGCATAAACAGCTTTTTTACATTCAACAGTACTTAATATTTTTCCTAACTAACATAAACCTCAGAAAATACATTCAAAATGCATCTGCTTTTGAGGCCAGACAGATTAGGCCCCTGCAGGAAACATGAACATTTTCTGAAACAGAAACTGGTTGTGATAAAACAGTTCTTAATAGTGATTTTTTTTTTACAGGCTATACCTGAATCATATCAATAGAATTTAGGGAGAACACAGAAACATTCACCAGCATGAAGATTAAATCCATGATGCAGAAAACTCCCAGTCAACTTGTTAATATTTTTTACCATGTTGGTAATGAGCATTATAAATAAAAAACGTCAGTGTCCCTGCTGTTACACAGTAAATATTTAGTCTCTTGAAAGACAGAAGCCCTGGGTAATGCTCTGCACTCAGTAATTCTAAAGTTTTCTGTAAATGGCAGAATCAAGCCAGGTGCTGCTCACAGTCTCTGTGTTCCAGAGTTCATTGGGTCTCAGATCTGAGTTGCAAGGACTGGAAGAGGGTTAGTACTGCCCTTTTGAAATAGAGAGAGGTTTTGGTTCCCTAAATTATTTCCAAAACAAGTTCTGAATGCAGATGTGCTGGGCAAGGACAGGAATTTAGGAAAACTGACCCTGGTACGAGATCTCTGCAGACCACCTTGAAGGATGTGGATTAGCACATCACCTCATTGTGTGTCTCACTACCTGACTCATTATTGGTCACAACCCTACAGTTCTAAACATTTTGATGGATGGATATATCTTTTATTTGAGTTCTGCTTTTAATAAAAATCTAAAAGCGCTTTTTTTTTCATAAATTCATTTCAAAAAATCGGAAATGCTGTAAGATAGAGGCTTGGAGACCAGGGTAAGTAGCTGTAGGTACTTTTAGCAGAAATTAATTAGATTTGTGTCAGTGTTGTCCACCTGAACGAAGCTGAGCTGCATCAGAACAAGGTGGGAAGCATGTTCCAATTGGGAGAAATCTGCCTGCAGGTACAAACACATATGAACTTCAGCTGAGAGAAGAAATCTCTCAGGTATCAAGGACTCTACACAGACAGGTGTTTAAAGGTGTTTTGCACTACTCTAATAGTTTGCGAGTAGGATGCTGTTGGTTTAAATGGAAAGTGGATGTATCAAACCCATTGGGATCCGTATCAGGGAAGGGAATATTACTGTAAAACAAGGAGCAGGATGATGCAGTAGGGCTATGAATAGTCTGCTCTCCCCAGGAGCTACCACTAAAACATTTGGGATTATTGCATTTGACATCAGCTGCACCTCCTGAGCTGCCTCCAAACAGTGAATTATGCCAGGCTAGGTGCACAGAGCAACTGGTTCATGAAGATGTATCACAAACATCTACTATTTGATTGTTTAATTCCTTAAAGTGAACCTCTTCAGTAAGAATCTCGAAGTGTAAAAACCTTTATGCTGTCTCCAGCATGACTCCCAATTACGAGGAGCAAAAGGGATTGGGCCTTTGGTGTGTACTTTTGCAATGCACGTTAAAAGTGTGGAATAATCTGATTTACACAGGTGATACCTGCACAGGTGCCTGTACACATTGGTACCTCTAAACATCCTCCATGGGTAGGGGGAATGGCTTTAAGTTGAAAGAAGACAGATATAAATCAGATATTAAGCACAGGCACAGGTTGCCCAGAGAAGCTGTGGCTGCCCCATCCCTGGAAGTCTTGAAGGCCAGCCTGGATGGAGCTCTGAGCATCCTGGTCTACTGAAAAGGGTCCCTTCCCAACACAGGAGAGTTGAAATTCGATAATCTTGAAGATCCCTTCCAATCCAAACCGTTCTGTGATTCTTTTGTTAATCCTTAGTAACTCTCTGACTGGTAAATATTTCAGAGAAAGGATCTCTGTTTGACCTTTGCTCAGAAAAAAGATTTTGAGATTTCCTTGAGACAGGTCTCTTAACACATTGCATTAAGCTGTGTTTCCAGCCTAAAGAATCAGATCTTGTGTGGTGCTGACTTTCCATCTGCTCTCACTGATTAGAAGGTGGTGGGAGCTGCATCTGTTTAGCAGCTCAAAACAACAAAAATCCTCCCCTTGGAAGGTCCAGCTCCAAGCGTTCCCTGTCCCCCAATTCTCCCTTTGCCAAGCTATGGGAAGTACTGGATTTGGATGAGCCACTTGTGGCAGTTTAAATATTTGCAAACTTCTTTTTTTTTTCTCAGATTTTTTCATTACCCACTTCCACTTGACCTCTTCACCAGTCAGATGTACTTGTTCCCTCTTTTTTTTTCTGGATGAGGCAAGACATGAGAGATAGATAGATAGATAGATAGATAAATAGATAGATAGATAGATAGATAGATAGATAGATAAAATATCTATATCATCTACAATGGTATTTATCTGGAGACATATCCATACATATATATCTATATATAAAGAGAGATTGGATGGATGGATGGATGATGGATGGATGGATGGATGGATGGATGGATGGATGGATGGATGGATGGATGGATGGATGGATAAATGGATGGATAAATGGATGGATGGATGGATGATGTATGGATGGATAAATGGATGGATAAATGGATGAATAAATGGATTAAAAAATGGATTAATAGGTGGATGGATGCAATACCACAGCAGAGACTTTACACATGGTCTTACATCTACATCTTAATATGTCCTTGGACTGCATGCCAGACCTGTTCCTGGTTCTCCATATTCTTGCCTCAGCAGTCATCCTGAGACAAGAAACCAACACTTTGACCCCTCTATACCTTCAGAAACAGATTTAGAGATAATTTCAGGCCCCCAAACAGTTGCAGAGGTGCTTCTCTTGTACAAATATTTTGAAGATTTTCCAAGGCATACTTCAGAGGGTGCCTTGTCTCCCTCAGCTGGCATTTCCAAGAAGGCATAAGCACACCTGCCTCCCCTTTGCTAAGCTGCTCAGGGGCCTCAGAAAGTGCAAACAGCATCCCTACAAGCTCTCAGGAGAGCCCTGGCAGAGCCCAGTCCTGGAGTCATGCTCTGAATGTGCATAACCACATATAAAGGTGACCAGGTGCAAGCAGTCAGGAAAAGGCACTATGAAAATAGCCAGGAGCACAGATGAAAAATTTCTAATTATAAACGGGGAAAAAAAGAGGGAATGAGAGGTTGCAATTTATAGCAAAAAGTTTGCTCAGGCAACTTAACTGGTTTTAAGTTTCTGATTTCTTGGGATACATACAAGGGAATCCAGGGAGAAAGAGGCACCTTTTTCTGACAATACTTCTCTGTACTTGTTCGTTAGATTTGGGAGATCTTGCATGAATAGCAGAGGAATCACCCAGCTCTCCTGCTGCCTGGGAAATGCCAACTTGGATGTGGAACAGAACTCAGGCTATTTAGAGGTTTGGCATAGCTCCACCCATTCAAACAAAGTTTTAACTCCTTTTATATAAATTCAGGCCACCTGTAGGGCTTTGATTTTACGAAATCAAAGAATACACAGAATACATGGCTTACCTGGAGGTGATGTCACTGTGAACACAAGTCTCCAGTTTGTTCCTGAGCTGGAGACAGCCAGATTGGAAAAACTTGCACATCCCTCTATGACCTGCACTTGGGTGAGCCCTGGAGAGTCAGAAAAAATCATATTGTAATTAACAGCAAGCAGGTAAGTGCCACTTAAGGAACTCAGGGAGTCCTCATGACTTTAAGGGACTTCAGAAAGCCTAAATTCATTATCCATCTTAATCATAAACATTGTGTCTAACTCCAGAAAATTTCACACAAAGATACTCAGAAAACAAATTCCAGAGGGACTGGGGGGCTTCAGCTTCTAAATATTTATTCTTGGAGCTCATTGTGAAATGGGATTTTCTGTGTGTTAAGGGGGTGTAATGTGAATGCAGCAGTTAAAAGGGATCAAACAAAGGTAACAGGAGTTATAGAGATGCACCAGGAAGTTCCAAATGTCCATTTTTAAATTTAACTCATGTTTTGTGTGACTAAGTACTCCACCAAGGTTAGGAGAGTGATAATGAGAGCGTCCCAAGGGGATGGTCTCAAGGAGTCAACCCTTGTAACAAAGGGACAAGCTGAATCTTCAATTCTTTTTTCATTTGTTTCACCTTATCTTTCAGGCATAGTGCCTCCTGTCTTATTGTTAAATCTCTTGGAATTTTTCTCCAGCTCTGTCAGATGCTTTGAAAGGTATTTGGCCATGGAAAAGGTCTGTGGTGACTGCCCTGAGACAATACAGGAGACACTGTCAGCTGGAAATCTGGCAGGGAAAAACTCCATGGGGAGCATTAGAATGGAACCCAGAAAACAGAATTTCTCCATGTCGTTACCTCTTGTTGTGATCTATCAGGGAATCCATTCTGACTCAACACTTGCCCCTGCCATGATCGTTATTTCTGTAGGCTCTTTTAAAAAGTTACAATTTACTTTGCAACTGGATCCCCATTTTATTGTGTGTATCTTTGAGCACCAGCCAAGGCCTGGCCTTTGAGTGATGCTGGCCAGGTCTGGTCTGCATTCAGACTCTTGGGGTGAAGGGGGTGAAATCCTAAAGGCTGACAAATTTCCAAATGTTGGTTCAGGTGGGGGTGAGATGCCAGAACTTCCTCAGGATGCTGGACTGGCTCCAGTGATCACAAACACAGACTTTTGCCTGCTGAAAGACAACATGTCATGACTATTTGCTTTATGAAGCAGGTGGCTTTGGCATTTTATTGCAGTTAAGCAGCACAGGTGAAGGTACATAAAGCTGAATGTGGGCAGGACATTCTACTCTGCCATTCTCATGTTCAGGATATTGAACAATGTGGTGAATTAGCAAATGCTAATTCAGAAATTGCCCAAGACAAGGTCTTAGGCAAAACCATGACACATATTAATTATTTAGCAACATAAATGATAAAGTTTCTCCTCTCTATGACTCTGGTACAATTTAATTTGTTAATATCCCAGTTAGTTTTGACTACACATATGGGTTTTTTTCCCTTTCTGTACAATATCTAGCACACCAAACCACCAAGTCTCCAGGTTCAGCTGTGATATATAAATAATCAGTGATTTCTACTGTGAATTGATTTGATGGAGATGTGGGAATGTAGATTTCTTTTATTGCTCCAGCCTAATCCTGGTTCATCCATCTACCACTCACATGATCCTCCTTATGACAGTGTCTGCACAGTCTACCAAGATTTTCTTGGCTCTCCTACTCTCTGTATAATGCAGATTTTAACAGAGGGCCTTGTCCAAATACTTTATAATTGCCATTTCTAGTGTGTGAAGAAGGCTGGAGTACTGTACTGTACTCCTCGACAGAGACTAGCTCAGCTTTCAGGCACATATGCTTCAAAGCTTTAAGAATACTACAGATATATATGGGAGTCCTCCCAAAGATCTCTCAGGCAAGCTGGTATTTAACGTAGAAGCACAGCTAATTTGGAGCTAAACTGCCTTCCACGAGGCACTTTGGCTGCTGTCAGCTGCAGCAGCCTCAGTGTGCTAGACAGAACCCATTTCCATTAAATGCTGCTTTCATGTGCTTCAAAAGACGAGTGCAATAAGGATGTTTGTCAAAGGGAAAACTGCAGCAAACTATTACATGCAGAACATCTGTACTGTGCTGCTCTTCCTTTGCTGCAGTTTATTGACTATTAATTTGATGCATGTATCCTTTAGAGAATGTGAAGTGTCTTTCCATTCAGTGACTTTTTTTCTCTTTTTTCTCTTTTTCTGTTTTCCCCTTTTTCTCTTTTTCTCTCTTTCTCTTTCTTTCTTTCTTTTTTTTCTTTCTTTCTTTCTTTCTTTTTCTTTCTTTCTTTCTTTCTTTCTCTCTCTCCCTTTCTCCCTTCCTTCCTTCTTCCCACTGTCATTCCTGATCCAATAGTTTGTGGCTAATCTGTGGCTAATCTAAATTTAAGGAGTTTAGGAACATGGCCTGAAAAGGCATGAAAAGCAGCAGAAAACACCAAAGGATTTTTCTAACCTGTAATCCTGGAACTATCTTGTGGTAAGAAGAATTTCTAACTAGCAGAAACAGGGACTGAAAGGGTGAGAAGCTGTGATCTACAGCATAAATGCTACTTATCTTCTCTAATAGTGAACTTTTCAACTCAAAAATAACACACAAATGGCTTCACTGTGAACAAAATTATTTCTCTCCAATAGGGAACCTAACTTTTAATTGTGTGTCCTTCTTGCTTATATTTAAATATTTTAGAAATTAAACTAATAAGTCTATAATCATTACAATTTCCAGCTTCTAATTTAGCAGCATATGACCATCCACAGGTGTTTGATTCAGCACTCTAGTTAAACAAGGTTCAATACCTAAGCATATTCACACAACCTTGAGCAAAATCCTCACATGTTTAGAGTTTTTCACAAATTTTCATGAGTCTTCCATGAGTTCATATGTTTTGATAAATGAGGACCAGAAGGGACACATTTAGATCCCCCATGGAAAAAAAAAAAACAATTTCAGATTATAATATCTTAATGACAATCTATAGGCAGTTGTTTCTGTCTGAACTTGGCCAGATCCTTTGGGATAAAAAAGGTGTTGTGGACTCTCAAGAAAATATCCCAGTTAACATAAATTGAAAATCAGTGTTAGGATTTCTAATTCTTCATTCTTTCTTTTTTTGACCCCAGGTATGTCTTTTCAAGACAAACTATAGGATATGCTTCCTTTAAGCTCCCAGACCACAAAATACTTTTTAAAAAAGTAAAAGCTTTTTTTTTTTTCCCTGTAGCATATGACTGGGCAGTTCACCAAACTCCTACTGCAACTTTCTGTTTTCAGCCCAAAGATTGGTTTTCAACTGCAGTATTTCTCAGGGAGAACTCCCAAAGTTTTCACCAGTATTTTGCATAACTGCTTTGCCATAACCCTTGCTGCAGGAAAACACATCCAAACCTTTCAGCACAGCCTCAGAGGAGTCCTTGAGATGAGCTGATACAACCCAGGGTTCTGCAGGAGGCCCCAGTTTGTCAATTCTTTCACCCTGGGAGGAAGAACAGACCAGAAGAATTAAGATCTTCTCTCCTCAGCAAGACCAAAGAAAGCTTTGATGGTTTTAACAACTGTAGCATTTTTTATATATATATACCCCCTGTCTGAGGGCAGTTTGCATTTATGTGCCACCTGTTACAAATGTCACAAAGGTCACCATAACTTTTCAAGGTGAGGCCACATCACAGAATGGGTCAGGTTGGAAGGGACCACAGTGGCTCATCTGGTCCCTCCTCCCTACTCAAGCAGGGTCATCCCAGACCACAGGGCACTGGATTGTATCCAGAGGGTTCTGGAATATCCCCAGTGAGGGAGACTCCACAGCCTCTCTGGATAACCTATTCAGTGCTCAAGCACTGCACAGGAAAGAAGTTCTGCCTCCTGTCCAGGTGGAACTTGCTGGGATCAGTCCCTGCCTGTTCCTCTGGTGCCATTGCTGGAGAAGAACCTGCTCTGTGCCAAGTATCTCAAATGTCAAAATAGTACTGAATTAAATAAAGTCTCCATCCACATGGAGGCAAATTCTACCTTTCTGTCCAGGAAAATGATTTTTGGCTGTACAGGAAGCTGCTTCTCAATTTCTCCATCTGAAGGCTGCACCTGAATAGAGATGCTGTAGGGTCTCCTGTATAAGCATGTTTCTGAATGTTGTCTGCTTCCATTTCTTTCAAATGAAAAAGAATGGAGGAAAAAAAAAAGGAAATTCAGAAATAAAGTTCTAGATGTCATTTCTGTTCCTATTTTCTACCTACCTACTATGATATTTACCATATTATAACCCTTTGATTCCTTGGGTGAAAGCAGCATTCATGGAAACAAGAAAGACTTCTCACTTCCAAGCAGAAAGTAGCACAAAAGTATGAAAAAATCCTTTTGTTTCAACCCCCAGTTTACAGATGGAAAAGTGAGAAATTAACAAAGTAATTTATGTCCCTGGTATCATGTCGGAAGTATGTGGCAGAGACAGGGATTTTATGGATTTATTAATCCAATGACAGCCCCAAAGTCATCACTGAAGTGCACTGAGAGCAGTGGAGCCTGCAAATGTTCCCTGTCCAGCAGAAAGATTTTCACTGGCAACCTTTGAGCTCCTCTAAGAACGAAGTCTCGGTTCCTCTACACAAACACACCAATTACAGGACTTTCCTTCATTTCCTTTTCCTGCCATCACCTTCCCAATCTGCAAAGTCTGCAGACTGAAATAAAGCAGTTACAGACACCCTCTTGAAAGACATTGGTTTTTCCAAGACTGAAATTTAAATTAGAACATCCCAGGAGAGTGCTTTTGCATTTGAATAAAGAATCAACACTTCATTCTGAGCCTGGATCATTTCATTCCCTCTCCCAGTGCTTTGTGCCATTTAGTATCTCATATATATATATAATTTATATATATATATATAAAAAGCTCTAATCTGCAATTGCAGCCAAGTGGCTGGGGGTTTGGTATTGTCTTGAAATGAAAGAAGAAAAGCTATTCATTGATCTCTAGTGTTTGCTTAAAGGTGTTTACGAACACAAGATATATGGAGCTTAAGTTTCTTTTGCTTTTAACTCTTTTTTTCTAGTTTGGGTGATGGTGTAGATGTTTTTTCAGAGTATTACTCTGTATTACAAATGAGAAACTGCTCATACTGAGCTGATGGAAAATACTGGTCTGAACTACAGCTGCTGGAAAGACCAGCTAAGGTTTTAAGGATATGTGCAGACTCAAAAGGCAGCTCAAGGACTGAAGTTTTAGTCCTTATCTTTGTTATTTAGCTTGTGTTTCTGTTGGTGGGAAAGTCTCAAAGGTGGTGTTAGGTTTGAAATTAATGTCAGGGGCATCAGTAAGGGGCTGTTATCCACCTTCTTCCAAAAATGTGCATTCAACTGTGTGACCAAACACCAAGTCATATACAATACACCAAGTTCATTCCTGTTTTCAAGCTGAAGAGCTGCAGTTTTCCCTGGCTCCAGTTGAGCACAGAGAGGTTTAGGTGAGTCTTGGCATTGTTTCTGTAAGCCTCAAAATTTTTCTTTCTCACCTCAGTTTCTTTAACAAATAAAAATAATGCCCTGAATCCACACCTTAGTCTCTACATGCTAAAACTGTGCATGGAGGAAGGCTACTGCAAAATGTGGATCTAGGAAGTACTTCTCACTCCCTAGGGTGAGTAGAGTCATAAAAGCATAGAATCATAGAATCATAGTCATAGAATCATAGAAAATTTGGATTAGAAGAGACCTTAAAGATTATCCAGTTCCACTCCCTGCCATGGGCAGGGACACCTTCTACTATCCCAGATTACTCCAAGTCCCATCCAGTCTGACTTGGGACACTTGCAGGGATGGGTCAACTACAGCTTCTCTGGGCAAACTGTGCAATCCTCACAGTAAAAAAATTTCCTCTTAACATCTAATCAATTTTCTCCTCTTTTAATTTTGAACAATTCTTCCTTGTTATTTCACTCTCTGGTAAAATAACAGTCAAGAAGACAGAATGAAGCAAAACTAGACATGGATACTTTAAATGGAAATGTAAAAATGAATGCCTGTTTGTGGGAAATTTGAACTTGGTTAACTCAGCATGGAATGTGGTGTTTAAATCCCACATGGTCCAACCTGACTCATGCAGTGAGGGAGCCCCTACCTTAGGGCACAGCCCTGCACACAGTAAGTTATATTCCTTAAAATAATGTCAGTGTGGAGGAGGAGAAAGGAGCATCCTGCTGCTCCCCTGCTGTTTCATGCTGGAAGGAAAATAGGCCTTTCCTGGCACAGCTTTGTCCTAGGGAGGTGGAGGTAGACAGGTGCTCCTAGCCCAGCAAGGACCAGAGCAGACCTGTCTTTGCCTTCATCCCATGGCCATGAAGGATGTGATGTTTTCCACTGCCCCGGAGTCTCCTGCTGGGCAGGAGCAGTCTGGTTGGCAATTCCCTGCTGACAGGGAGCAGCTCTGATGCTCAGTGCCCTGCAGCTCTTCTAGATGTGGGCACAGCAGGCCGGGGATGCCTCAGTCAGCAGGCTGAGGCTCCACAGGAGAGCAAGTGCTTGTCCTTTACCTGCAGGGAGGTTTGAGGGCAAAAACTGGAGGGTCTGCTGCAGGTATCATGGATTAATTGAGAAACTTGATGGAGAAGTTTGGGGCAGAGTAAATGAAGTATGTCTGAAATCGAGGAGAACTTGTCATTTTATTTACAATTGTAATAATAACAGTAATAATAAAATATAAAATCATAGAATGATTTGGGTTGGAAGGGACCTTGAGGATCACCTCGTTCCAACCCCCTGCAATGGGCAGGGACACCTTCCATTATGCCAAGTTACTCCAAGCCCCATCCAACCTGACCTTGAACACTTCCAGGGATGGGGCAGCCACAGCTTCTCTGGGCAATCTGTGCCAGGGCCTCACCACCCTTACAGAGAGGAATTTCTTCTTGATATTTAATCTAATGTAATATAGTAATATCATTATTAATATAGTTATATCATGTCATCATAATAGTGTCTGCAACAATAATAGTAGTGGGAAGAAGAAGAAGAAGAAAAAGAAGAAGAAGAAGAAGAGGAAGAAAAAGAAGAAGAAGAAGAACAAGAAGAACAAGAACAAGAACAAGAACAACAAGAACAAGAACAAGAAGTACAATTATCAATTGACTTCAAGGGGAAGGAGATTAGGATGAGAGCCTGGGTCAAGGGTCCATTAAAGTCAATGTGTCTACTAGAAAACTACATTATGCCAAAAAACAAGCCTTGCCACTGACACCTGATCACCTCTACAATTAAACTGTCAGTCTCTCTTAAGCTATGATTCAGGTCCAATGGCAAAGTCCAGAACAATTCCCAAATGGTCTAGGAGCTAATACAGTCAGAAAATATTTTCACTTGGAAGTTTGAATGAGGCCATGCTGAAATATGTCAGCTGGCCTTGGTGCCAAAGAACAGCCCCTGGCATATTTAATTTCCTAATAGACACTGAAATTAATTGAACAGTTGTCTGGTATGTCTGCAATGTGCTGTAAAATCAACGTATCCTTGGAAAGGGAAGGAAATTGGGAAGAATTTAGGGAATAATATGCCTAAATGAATCATGATCCAGCTGAAGAGACATTTTTCTTTGTTGTTGAAAAGGTGGGGATTGCTGGTGACTGCAAGGGATTTAAGAGAGGGAGGTTCAGCAAGGACAGGGCATAGGCAAGCTGAGGACTTGTGGCAGGCAAAGTAGGTACATATTCCCTGGAAAGATTGTGAGGAACTCAGAGTTTTTGGGTGAAAATGGGTTCTGATGTCATGGGATGATGAAATAAACCAGACCTCTGCCCTCTCAGGTGCACTGTTGGAGCTTTGTCACCCCCTGCAGATCTTGTCACTAGTTAATACAGATGGGGAAGAGCAACATGAGCATCAAAAGACAATGAGGAGTCTGAGGTCATTCCTATTTTAAACAGAAAAAGATATTTGAAGGACAACTTTTATTTCCACCAATTCCCATATTTTCCCATATTATAGAAAGACATCAAACAGAATCATGGAGCCCAGCTCCTGGCTCTGCACAGGACAGACCCAACAATCCCATCCTGTGCCTGAGAGCATTGTCCAAGCACTTCTTGAACTCTGCCAGGTTTGGTGCTGTGACCACTGACCTGGCGAGCCTGTTCAGTGCCCAGACACCCTCTGGGTGAAGAAACTTTTCCTCACATCCAACCTAGACATCCCATGGCCCATTTTCATGTCATTTCTTCAGGTCCTGTCACTGGTCACCGCAGAGCAGAGATCAGTGCAGGCCCTCTTCTTCTCATGAGGAAATTGTAACTGCAATGAGGTCTCCCCTCAATCTCTTTTTCTCCAGGCTGAGCAAACCTAGTGACCTCAGACTCTCCTCTTATGACTTCCCCTCTAGGCCCTTCTTTCATTAGAAGAATGAATCTGATGAAGGGTTTAGATGTGGGATCACCAGAAGCCTTTAGAAGGACAGGGACAGAGCAGATGCATCAGATAGGAGAGAAACATCCTCCAGATTCATTAGTGACTTCCATTAATAGCTGTAGATCAGTGGAAATGCCCCTATTTACAAAGCCAGTGGCAAGGAGCTAAGCCAGGCCTTCTCCATAACACAGTCCCCAAGTTTACTGTCAGAGAAATGTCTTTTATTAAAAGTAAACAGCATCCCGCCGGAGGTCAGAGCTTTGCCGTGCTGCGTATCCCAAGGTAATACCACTTTAAGCTCCACATAAACTCTTAAACAGTTTCTATCCTAAAACCAGACCGTAGGTGGTACAGTTTTTTACGATATGTTATAATAGTGCAATAAATCTGTTAGCTTAAAATCGAATCTCCGTGGCCTTTTAGAGAAATCATCATTAAATGCAAGGCCCTGTTAATGATGCCATCCCAGTGAAATTGTTTAATCTGCTAGGGGGGTGGAAGGTCACCAAATGAATTTTTTATAATACATCAACTTGACACGCAATAGGGAAAACTGTAATAGATAAAAGCAAAGGAAAAGGGCACTGTCTTCTTCTGATAGGTCAATAGCAGCCAAGAGAGTCACTCATCCACTTTTCCTTCACTACCGTGCTCCTTTTCCATTTAATATGGACACCCAATTAATACCTCAGCACCATAGACAACCTCATTTTAGGTGAATTATAGCAATTTCTTCCCCCTTCTCCGAAATGAAAGTGATCACAATACATCATAGCATTGTGCGAATTAACGTTAATTGATTCGAGTTACCAAGCATTGATGGGCCACTTCTATAATCTGGTCCTTATTGGGAGCTGGAAGGGATGGAGGGAAGATTAGATTGCATCCCCCGTTGCTTTGACGACGGCGGTCACCTGATGGCTTGTTAGACAGTTGTACGCTTCTATTGCCGGCCCCAGTGGGGTCGTCAGTAAACTGGAGTGATGTCCAAACATCATTACACGCTGCTCCGATATTAAAGCAAAGGGATTAGCACCTTATTGCAGGCAACCTGGATTTGTCATTGTGCTGTCGTTATCCAATTTCCAGATGATAATGTGACTGTGGCCTGCGGGCACGAGGTCCTACAGCCAAACCAAGGTGCCTGTGTATGTACACACATATATATATCTATATCTATATATATAATTTTTTTAAAATACATATACACACACACACACTCACATACATATATACACACACACACTACCCCACAAACACCCAGCACCCCAAGCCATTTAACCCTTTGCTCACCAGATTCCTGCTAACAAAGCATGTGGAAGAATTTTCCCCCCCTTTCCCACCAGACGCGCGGCGGAGGCCAAGAGCGCGATGCGACAGCAGAGCGGGCTGGCCTGGGAGCTGACACAGCCGTCACTCACTCGAATGTCACAGCAGACAAGCTCTGCTGATAGAGGTGACACCACTCACATGTTAAATAAGGTGGAGTGGGGACAGGATTGGTCCCTTGGAGACGTGGCCAGCAGCTCCTCTCTGCTGGCGCCTGTGTCGTGTAAATCATCGCTTATGTCGCAGGTCCCGCTAGTTGTTAGGAGAGGAAATAAATTCATGTGTGACACAAGCAAGGCAGGTTTTGTTTGACAGCACTGGGGTACCAGTGCTGGGATCAGATCTCTTTGTAGTGCTTGAGAAGCATGGCAGGGACACTGCTGGATCTCCTGCATCTATCTGGACAATGTTAACTTCTCAGAGAGCACTGGAATAGGGAATAATTTCCCTTGACCTGATCTCCTTCATTTTTAACTGAGATATATTAACACAAACCCTTCCATTTCAAAGACCAAGACTGCTGTGGGGGATATGTGGAAATTTATTTCTCCTCCTTCCCATAGATGCAAAGTCCTGTGCTCCTTTTCCCAAATCTCTCCTACCCTCTCCATCTTCCTCTTCCTCTGCTTTCTCCTGTTTTCCCTGTACCTTTCCTACCTCCTGCTGCTTCCCTGCGGAGCAGCCAGGAGAGTTTTGGAAGGCCATTGTCAGAGCAAGCAACCAAAGCTATGAGAGGGGTAGGACTCCTAATTGCCTGAATCTTGTAATTCACAGCTGTCACCTTTGAGTGGGAATGACAAATTCTTGGATACATTCACCATGTACACTAGATAGCAACAGAAATTTAGTTTAAAATTTAGGGCTTAAAGGGGAAAGGTATCTTGGTGATAGACCCTCTTAACCCTATACTGTCAGAATGGTTCCTGCCCAGGAAAGTAGTGTTCAAAAACTGTTATTGCATTCATCTGCTATTATTGGAGAGGCAGTATGAAGATCCATGGAAGGTAGTTTGAAGATTTGTTGGAAAACTTGCACACAAGGCTCATACACGAAAGGCTTCTTTTGGTATTTTCCCCTTCAAAAACAAACAGTCTTATGGACAGACATCATATTTTGTGCTTGTTTGGAACAGTCTGAATGAAAAACGTTTACATTTAAGCTGCAATTCAGTTACTTTATTGACCATGGACTCAGGTCAAAAGGTGCCTCCTTAGTTTTCCTTCCTTGATTTAAATATGAAGGAACAAAAAGCTAAAATAGTAGATCTGGGGCCTAATCTCTGCATAATTAAAGACACCCATAAAGAACCCATTACAGAATCGGAATTTCCTCTGATGGAAAAACTTCTAGGTTTTTCATGTGGACTTTCCCACCTTTTTACTAGACTGTAAAAGAGATGTTGGCCACCTCAACTATCCCCAAACTATTAAGTAAATAAATTTAAAAAACACAAATAAAATTAATAATATAATTTTGGCTGTGTGTGGAAAAAATATAGAAAATAGTCTTGAATGGAAATGTGAAATGTCCTCTTTCCAGTTCTATTGCAAGGCTCTTCCAGTTTATTATCTGAAGAGGAACCTACTTCTATTTTTAAATGCAAATTTACCTCTCGATGCCTTATATGCTTTTGTTCCTGTGCTGTCATTGTCCATTACTATCAAGAGATTCTTCACTGTTATTTACTCTTGCAACATATTTTCACAGATAGAATAATATCTTCCAGATTTGCTTTGCCAAGTTAAACAAACTCTTTACTAAATGGTTTTATGATTCTCTTCCTTATTTCTTAAAATAAACTCAGTTTCCATGATCATCTTAAAAGTCCTTCCTTTTACTTACTTGAACTGAATTTGTCCTTTTTTGTACATCAGCTGTGAGTGACTGGCATATTCTACATAAGAACATGCTCTCTACACTGAATATCTAACCTAACTCTGAATATCTAACTTAAAATTAAATAAGTTTAAAATAAAGGAGACTTTAAGCTTACTTTAAGCTCCTGAGTATCATCACTTCCACACCTTCACTTGAAGAGTGCAGCAAATAAAACTTTGAAATAACCTCAGGTGCTACAATATCTGCAGTTCTTGACATGGAGATTTTTAGCATCCTGCCTTTGCCTGCTCACTGGAGGAAAAACTTGTATACTTATGCAGGAAAAGAGCTGTCAAGTCTTTTTTATAAAACCCTGTGCAATTCCACAGAGTAGCCTGCCTGAAATCTTTACAAAAGTTACCAAATCCAAGAACTTTGGGGTTAGGAGGGGTCAGAATTCATCTAGTTTGAACTCCACTCCTGCTGCCTGCATATGTGCCATGTGACACAGGGAATTAGTTGTAATATCTCATTTAGTGCTCTGCATGGGAATTGCTGTTGGAATGAGCCATTCTTTGATAATTTGCTTCCTTTTTATTCCTTGCTGTGAGCCTCAAATTTCCTGCACAAGCACCATTTTTCATATACTACCTCAAACATAACTCTAAACAAAAAAATAATTTCAGTTTGTGTCCAATTAAAGGTCAATTAAGAAGGAGCAAAGCACCCTGAAGTAGAGTGGGGATAGGGATTAAACAGCTTCTGGACAACTGTCCAGAATTATATTCCTAATTTTGCACAAAGGCACCTGCACAAAGGCACACAATATATTCATCATTGTGCTTCTTGTTCTTTCCTATTTATGTTGATATTAGGAGGATTTTGAGAAACAGGTATTTCTATCTGTAAATACATCACAGTATCTATTATACACAGGTATATTACTGGAAGATAAACTATGTGATAGACATCTCTGACTCTCCAGCTGTGCAAGACTAAAGCAGCCACAGCAATCACCTCTGTCTTCTCTTGACAAATTAATGAGCCATGCTTGAAGTGACCCTAACAAATGAGTTAAATTAAAATCATGTATAAAAGCACTTCAAATCATAACAGACAAGCCATATTTTTTAAAGGCTTGGCAGTGTGATATACAGACCTACTGACTAATACCTTACCATAGCAGGGTTTCCAAGGCTTCCCTTCAGCTTCCCTGTCCTGGGCTGCAAATGAACCTCCAGTCTGTGCTGATTAAAGAACTTTTTGTAGTTGTTCTTGTGTTACAAAACCATAAAATGGTTAAGGTTGGGAAATACCTCTAATACTATTTAGTACAGCCATTAACCCAGCACCACTGTGCTCACCTCCAAACCATTTCCCCAGATGTCCCATTCTTTCACCTCTTGAACACTTCCAGGGCTGGTGACTCCACCCCTGCCCTGGGCAGCCTGTTCCAATGCCTGACCACTCTTTTAGTGAAAGATTTTTTCCCTAATATCCAACATAAACCTCCCCTGGTGGGAGTTTTTTGCAACTTGAGGCTATTTTCTCTTATCCTGTTGCTTGTTACCTGGGAGAAGAGATCAACCTTCCCCTGGCTCCAACCTCCTTTTAGAGAGAAAAGGTCTCTCTGAAATTGAGAGTTGTTGAGAGTGACAGTGATGCAGGACAATTCACTGCTCTGAAAGCCCAAGGAGATGGGCCTGGCAGGAGTGCAGGTTCTGTGTATTTCTGATGGTCCTACTGGGTTTTGCATGACTCAGGTGTGAAAATATTCCTCTTTTCCTTCCTCAGAAAAATACACTGGAATACTCTGTCTGACTTGTAATCCCAGCCCCATTATCTGTGCCTGTGCCAGCATGTGCTGCTTAAATGGAGACGGATAGACACTGGGGACAGTACATGTCCCAACAGGAAAACCCTGATTTCATTTCACAGGTTATCTGTGGCTTTATTGCATCGGAAATGTCAGCCATGAGTAATTCCAGAAAAGCTATGACTGATGGGGAGCAATAAACAACAGTGCAGAGGAGCCCGAGTAGCTGAGGGTGGGTGAGTTCTGAGCCAGTCCTGTGATCTGGTGATGGGAGTGTTCTCTTCAATAAAGATCCCAGGTCTTCCCATAACTGGGACAGTGAATCCGAGGCTTTTAGCACTGCTCTTGTGTCTGTAGTAAAACAGCCTCCATCCTAGGGAGCTCTCCTGATCCTTGCTGCTTGGAATCTTTTCACAGAGTATGCACAGACAGGAAGACAAAACACAGCTGGGAGAGCAGTCCCAGTGTGGAGATGTCATTTCTGCCTGAAAAAAGGCAGCCTCAAGGTTTCCTTGCTGGCACATAGAACATGGTGCTTCCCTCCTTTAAATGGTCTCTTGGGATCATGTAAATCATGGAATGCTTTGGGCTAGAAGGGATCTTAAAGATCATCCAGTTCCACCCCCTTCCATGGGCAGGGACACCTTCCACTATCCCAGGTTGTTCCAATCCAGCCTGGCCTAGGACACTGTCAGGGATCCAGGGGCAGCCACAGCTTCTCTGGGCAGCCTGTGCCAGGGCCTCACAACCCACTGTAAAATTTCCCACATCATTTTTCTGTTGTCCCATTTTGCAGTGTCCTTCAGTGTAACACAAACAGCCCCCCTCACAACAGTGATGTTGGTTCTGCTGATCCAAAATACAGTATATCTTCAGAATTGGCCCTGATTTAAGATCTGATCTTGCACTTAAGAATTCCTCATGGGGCTTAATGCAACACCACAAAAAAAACCCAACAAAACCCCAAAACCAAAAGCACAAGAGCAAAGCAAAGCAAAACAAAACAAAACAAAACAACCCACCCAACCCAAAAGAAAACAAAAAAAAAATCCTTCCCCCGAAAAAAACCCAAAAACTCAAACAAACAAGTAAACAAAAAACCACCTACAGCTGAAACCAACAAACCAACAACAAACCAACAAAACAAAGATTCCTAGAGTCGCAGACCATTGTCCTCCTTCTGGCTGCTTTTCCACCACAAACCACACAGTGTCTACTAGGAAAGTTAAGCATGTGAACAGAGTTTGTATCACTGGCAGACATCAGGATGGTCCATGGGTCAGCAGCAAATGGGAGAGGATGTGGTATTAATTTCAGAGGGTAATTCTTAGACAAATCCAATTTCTTTCTTGCATAGATGGAATATATGGAATATACTTCTACTTGGATAAGCCTCAGTAGTGCACAACATCAAAAAATAACATTATGCAATATCAAGAGAGTACACAATAAGGTTGCCAAACATCAAATCCTATGTCCCCTATTAAAAACAGATGGGATATTGCCTTTTTCATATTACCCATATGCTTTTAATACAGTTTCAGGATCTGATGCTGAAATGCACTGCTGTCTGCTCCCATCCCAGCCCGGCTCTTCACAGCCTCCTCTGTAGATAAGGGCTGACATCTGGGCTGTGCAAATAGTGACTGTAAGAGGCTGAAAAGAGCAAGACAGGGACAGAGGAAGGAGGGAGAGAAATTATTGCTTTTTGCTGTGGAGGAGAAGGAAAAAAAGATCTTCAAAAAGTGAGTCTTGGTATTGAATATCAATAAAATTTAGTATGTACAAAACTGACCAAAACTCTGCCACTGGAAGAGCTCAAAAGGGAGCTCCAGCGGGAAATTAATGTAAAGCAAAGGAGTATTCTGTGTTGTTCTGTCAAAATGAGATGCAGGTCTGTTGCTGTATCTGCATGGAGATACAAATATAAAGCCACCACTGATAAAATGCGTGGAAGTTTTTGTGGGCGGATAAATTACCAACAGAAAAGTCAAACATAGGGGACCAGATCATGTGGGATGTAGGGTTTGGGCAAACAGAGGGAACGGGTTCTGGAGAGTCAGAACTGAAAAAGAATTAAAGAATACAGTGACCAAATAGAAGACCTCTCCTATCTCTATGGGAGAATGGGTTAATGGAATCATTGAATTGTGCCAGTAGAAAATGGGATTTAATACCATTTAATACTTTTGCATTTGGCACCAATTCCATACAACCACAGAATACCAGGTTGGGAGGGACCTCAATGATCCTGTGGTCCAACCTTTCTTGAAAAAATCATGGTACAATCAAGGTGGCCCAGCACCCTGTGCAGCTGAACCTTAAAAATGTCCAAAGTTGGGGAATCCACCAAGAAGGAAACCTTGACTTTCAGTCATGCCCACTTCCAAACAGATTCAGAAAACAGAGAGAAAGAAAGGAAGAAAAAGAAAGAAAGAAAGAAAGAAAGAAAGAAAGAAAGAAAGAAAGAAAGAAAGAAAGAAAGAAAGAAAGAAAGAAAGAAAAAGAAAGAAAGAAAGAAAGAAAGACTTATCAGAACTCAAATCTTTTGATTTTTTTCCAAAGTAGACAGTGAGGTGATTTGATTACTTTGTAGGTATCTGGAGGAGGAAAAGTCAATGCCCAGAAAGCTACTGATGTACAAGTGGAGGAAAGAAACTAGGTGGTCTCATGGGAATCCGGAGGTAGAGGCTGACAAGAGGAAATGGGCAAGTATTTGTGACAGAAAGAACAGGAATAGGATCCGACATCTAGGCACATGTTCAGGTAGTATTGGATGCGTCCAGCTACTGAATCATCAAGACCAAATAGATTTCTAGAATTTTAGGTAAAAATAATCAACACTTAGAGTTGATACTAAGACATCAAGGTGAAGAGTAGTGGTATCTATCCTGCAGGCCTTTAATTTAAAAATATATGAAAAAATGTTTAGATCTTCAAGATAGTCAATGCAACAACCCATCTTTAATAATGCACCCCTGCTGCCACATCAATTTATAGACATTCATAGATTTAATTGTTTCGAATTTAAGAGCTATGATAGCCTGAATTTACCCAATTCTCTATAGTTTCAAGGCAGACTTCCAAAAATTCTGTTCCTTATTTAAGGCACCACTGACATCTCTGCATTCCAGAGACTCATGAGCACTAACAGAAAGACATGGTAATTGATGCTTGGGAATCCAGCTAGTACTTAGGCATAGCTCTGACATCACAGAATCATGGAATGGTCTGGGTTTGAAGGGATCTTACAGGTGATTGTGTTCCACCCCCTGCCATGGGCAGGGATACCTTCCAAAAGACCAGGTTGCTCCAAGCCTTGTCCAACTCAGCCTTGGACACTTTCAGGGATGGGGCAGCCACAGCTTCTCTGGGCAAGACATGGAAACTTTATAACATATTTCATCATGGTTAATCATATTTCAGTCAATGGAGAAATTAATAAGTACATCAAGTGGATAAAGTACCTCGCTGCACTTAAATCAGTATCTGGTGATGATTCATCTGCTACTTACCTACTGTTACCTTCTCTTGGGGACAGCAAAGCAGACTGAGTCACCATCAAGGTGTCAACTGGCAAACCAAGGCCACTCTGAAGGTCTCCAGTCTGATGAGTGTTGATAATTGTTCTGGCCAAACTCTTTAGGCTGTCACTTGTCAACTCATTTCTTGGATGACCTGGAAGATCACCAAGCTCAATGATCAGCACTCTGGATGGGCCAGCCCCATCAGGTGGATGCAGAGCTCGGGTGCTCCCTGGTTGTGTCCCCTCTTCCTGTGGGCTGTATCTGCTCTGAAAGGCTGTGCAAAATGCCATGTTAGGGCAGTGATATCTCTTTTTGCTGGCATTGGCTGATATTACCTGCAAAGTGCTTTCACTTCCCAGCACATTATAGACCACTCTGACTTGGTCATGACCAATCTTCAAGAAATCAGCCAATCGATGTATTATGGTTTCCTCATCCCCTTCCCCAGCAGCCCCGGTTACAGTGAAAGCCACAAGAAGGGAAAGGCCAGCAACTATTTCCACAGGTTCCTTCTCATGGAGGAGAACATAGAGAAGGTTGTCCTCAAAGCTGAAGTAATTGGCTCCTGCCCCTGAATTCAGTGAAAAAGAAGATGGGGTTGGAGAGACATAATTCCCTTGGACGAAAACACGATGGCTGAGTAGTTCAGAGAAGAATATGGCAAGGGGCAGCCTGGTTGTGTTTTGGCCACTGAGAAGGTAGAGTCTGAAAGCCAGAGGTGCCAGGTCTGGGAAGCAGACTGTGGTGAGTTTGGTGGAGGGTAGAACAGAGAAGAAAGCAGAACGATACACTGCAGGGTGACACAAAGAATCTGAGGTTTCATCGGTGAAGGTGTCCATAAAGCTTCCAGTCATTGTAACCACTGGGAACAATCTCTGGCTGTCCACACTGGAATCCAAGTTTTCTAAGATGACAAGTGCATGATCTGTCTGTTTGCAGAAGTAGCCTTGTACTGAGGGCTTGAAGAGGCACTTACTGTCATCTCTGTAAATTCCTGGAAGAGAATAAAGGGAGATGGGGGAAAGAAAATAATTGTTTCAGACATCATCTCAAAAAAATTTTTAATAGGACCTTATTTTCCCAGTCCAAATTAAAAGTCACTTTGTCAGTGTTAAAATTTTACATAGTTTTAAGAGAAGCCTGGACACTGAGAGATATTAAATAGGTAGAAACTGCATCTACTTCTAGATGTCCTGGAATTGAAGATTGCTGAGGACTGAAAACAAATGACAGAGAAGCATCACATGCACCTACCTTGTTCTTTCTACATATAAAACTACAGTGTCCATTGAAAGAGAATACATGCAAGACAGACTTTTTGTCTGACCCAGCACTTTGTCCCTATGTCCTGGCTCCTTCTACATTTTTCCCGGTCCCAAGCCTGTAGCAGGGTGATGAATCAGGGCATGACTGCAAGTCTTTGCAAAGATAATTTAACCCTACAAAATGCTGTCTCATCCCACTCACAGAGACTGCACTTCAACCAGAAAACACTAGAAAGGACCAGAACACCATTAATCTACTCATTAATCTACTCCAGTGACGAACCACCTCATCAAGTGAGAAGCTGGAAGAACTTATCAGATTCAGACAGCTACAAATATAGGAGACTCTCACATGTGTTCCAAATTTCCAAACTCCCACTGCAGTCAGTTGAGATCTGGAATTTCAACCATTTGCTCACAGGCAGGTGTCTAGATTTGTTTGGGATGTCTTGAGGTAACTGAGACATGTGACAGGGTCTATAGAAGAGATATGCCCTGCAAGGACACCCCAGAGCATCAGAAATCACACTAAACACACATTTGTGTAACTGAAACACACCCAATTCCCCAGCCATCTATTCAAAGCAGTTTAAAACCAATGAAATCCACCCTAAAATGTTTCTATTTAGTAATCTGGATTGCATTTTATAGTCCTAAAATTTTATTGACCAGAGGTGGGATCCTGTCACTTAAAAAGAAGTGCAGAGTGTCACCTGGACTTCTTTTGGCAGCTGCAACATCTGTAGGTGTAACACACAATGAATGGGAGTGCAAAAGTCACTTTAGACAACACTTTGTTCTTTCAAAGCAGGGGTGAAGATTGTTACACCTATCTCAGGATTTCCCACTAAATCCCCTCCCAAGTGCCTCTGCAGACAAGTCAAGAGGATCCTTTTATGGAAGGCTCTAGAGAGACGAGATGTAATCCACACAGTCTTCTGAGCTAGAATCATAGATTCACAGAATAGTTTGGGTTGTAAGGTTGGACCTTAAATATCATCTAGTTCCAGCCCTCCTGCGAAGGACCACCTTCTACTAGACCAGGTTGCTCAGGCCTCCATCCTACCTGACCCTGAACGTTTGCAGGGATGAGGAATTCACAGTTTCTCTGGGCAACCAATGCCTCAGCATTCTCACAGTAAAGAATTTCTTTGAAATATCAAATTTAACCCTACCCGTGTTAGTGTGATGCCATCCCCCCTTGTGCTGCCACTCCATACCTTTGTCAAAAGTTCTGAATGGTGCTATAAATTTATAGTGTGCTCCATCTCACTAAATACAGGTCTCTGCTTTAAGATGAGAGAAATTGTGCCTCAGGCTGTAACGATGAGATCACCACTGATTATAAAGAGAGAATAAAAGTAAATGAGTTCACATACAGGCACCAAAAGCATAAACATTTCTGCCTGGAGCATCTTAGCAAAAGATGTAGGTTTCTGTTTTTCCTTCCTCTCTTCAAAATAAAATCAAAGGAGGAATTTGCTGCTGTAGTCAGCTAGAATTCTCCTTCCCTCACCTAGCCTGCTCCTCCCTTAGTCAGCTGTGCTCATAAACATGTTGAGCAAAGCACAGCCAATGTCCAAACCAGCTCTGTACTCCTCATTCAGCACTTGGGGACATGTATTCAGTTCACATAAAAAATAAGAGACAGCAATATCCTTGAGAGTCATAAACTTATCAATTAATAAGAAGATATTAGGGCAAAAGGACGTCCCTTATCAAGAACACATTGTGTGAAAATTTCTGCTAGATAAAAGCAGCAGACTCCTAAAAAATAAATTAACTATGAGAAGTGTTGGATGGGTTCTGAGCAACGTGGTGCAGTGAAAGGTGTCCCTACCTACCTGGGGATGATCTTTAAGGTTACTTCCAACTCAAGCCATTCTGTGATTCCATTAAATAATTCTGGGCTCTGCTTTTAGTTACATCTCAAAGCCTGGATCCTGTGTATTTCCAGGGGAATCATCATGTGCAGCCTGTGGTCTGTGGACATTCCCCAGAATGAGCTCTCCCTCTGCACGTCCCTGAGGGAAGCAATGGAATTACATAAATGTTGGGCTCTGCTCAGGGAGGATGTCCAAATGAGATGGGATCTGTACAAACCCCTCTATTTTTAGACACCAGCTTACAAATTTGCTTCACTTCTCTTGCCTTTCCCTGTTTGTTTTTTTTCTTTTTTTTGCTTTTCAGTGTAGGTATTTTGCGGTAGTATTTTGCTGTCAGTTTGTGCTGGAGGCAAAAAGAGAGCGAAGGACAGCTCTGTTCAGAACTGAAGTGGAAATGCTGTGCTCAGAGACTTTGGAATTGTCCCGGAGCGCTGGGAGGACGCGCTGTGCCGCCAGCAGCCTGCCCACAAAGGCTGACACATCTCATCCACAGCTCTCCTGGAAACACCCCATCTCCCCCTGGTGACATTTCGCATGTCTACAAATGGGATTTGATGATATTTCACGATTTCTCAGAACTTTCCTCAGCCCCGCCTACCTTGCAAAGGGGGCTGGCTTGGTTTCCTGCACACACTCACACCCGTGCACACACACGCATCACTGCTTGTCTTCTTCCAAATGGCCTTATCTGCCAGTCACAATTTCTGCAGCCTGCAATTTCGATCACTTTTAAATGAAACCCATTCTGGCCTTAGTAATCATAATGTCATTTACAATTTACCACAAAACACGTTTATTCGGTTAGTAGCACATTGGAGAAAGAGAACTCCATATGAACTCGCCACTGAAGCCCTAATCTGATTATTTCCTCATGAAAATCCAAGCAGGGGTGCTTGTAAGAGGGGGTCTGAGAGGAGAAGAAAAAAGTGAGTCCTGGCCACAGCTGACTCTGATAATCAATGAGAACAGATAAGTGACGTGGCGTGTCAGCTAATCTGCCCCAGGGCTTTCCTCTAAAAAAGGCCAGAGTGGACAGGACTTAATAAATACTGAGTGACCACTGAATATTGAGCTGACATGTGCTATTTACATTGGTGATGAACAATAGCAGTGATAAATTCCAGAAGCATCCCCCCGCCATGGGTGAAATTGGATTACACAGGTTCTATTTGTATGTGTTTGCACACACACACACACACACGTGTGAGAGGGAGAAAAACATGGGGAAAAAAGAGTCAACCATAGTCCTTATACATGTGTGGGAAATTTGAAGATACTCATATATTGTTGAACTTCACTCTGGGATCTTCTGTACCCAGGCAGAGGAAGGGGACACGTGGGCTTTGAGCTTGACAATTCACCTATTTTTCGTGTGCTTTGAGCTTGAGAATTCACCTGTTTTTCATGCTCCACACAAGAAGAGAGAGAAATGATAAGAGCAATGTGTGTGAGTGTGTTCACCCTCTGCAGATAATTCCTCCACCTCAACGAGCAGACTTTTCTTTCTGTAGGTTCCACCCACCATCAAGGCAAATTTATTATTTATTTATATGCATAAACACACCAGCACATATATCTAGATGAGATTTTTGCACTCAGGTTGCTTCTAGGGCTCCTGACAAATATTAACTTTGTGTCAATATTTGTCCTTCCTGTCGTGAAATGAGGATTTTCCACCTCATTTCACATTTGAAAAGAATAATGCGCCGAGGGGGCCCTCTTTGCTTAGGGAAAAAACCTCCACCACTGCCACCATCACCACATCATATCCTTTATTTAGAAAAATGGAGAGAGGTGGAAGGAGAGAAGAGCATTTTTTATAATAGATGTTCTGACTTAAAGGCACATAGAGTCCTATACAAGTCTCCTGGCTTTTCCCTTGTTCCCCAATGCCAAATAAATAAAATAAAATAAATTCTACATTTAAAATTGAATGAAATACATCAACATTAATGATTTTCCCCTTCAGGTTAACACCACCATTTGCTTCAATAATTTTTACCCATTTCGTGATAGATTCCACAATTCATGGTAAAAGGAAAAATAGAGTCTCTTTCTGACAAAAACAAAAGGCAATGTCAGTTTTTTATCAAAATAAAATAAATCTCCCACAATTTTCTTTCCATCTGACTGCATTTGCCCGTCAGTTATTTCTAATTTAACTACAATTATAGCTACAAAAATATAAAAGCAAGGAGGGGAGGAAGGGGGAGGGGAGAGATAAATGGGACGCTGTTTAGAAATTGCGATTCATTGGCCTTGGGCTGGCCAGCACATATCTTTGCTGAGAGGGAAATATTCATCAGCATTAACTGTTCCTTTTGACCTGCTGACATTCAAATGGGAAATAAAGGGGGGAAAAAAAAGGGCCCAGGAATAGCACCTTGGAAATCCAGAAAAGGTAAATTATTCTGAGTTCAGTTGCAGTGGAAGGCACAGTGGTACAAATGTTTCTCATGTATTTGTGTACAAATGTGCTGGCTTTTGGTTCAGGCAGAGTTAACTTTCTTTGCAGTAGCTGTTTTGGGCTGTGTTATGGATTTGTGCTGAAAATGGTGTTAACAGCACAGAGATGTTTTCATTATTGCTGAGAGGGGCTTGCACAGAGTTGAAGCCTTTTCTGCTCCTCACCCCACCAGTGAATGGGCTGGGGGTGCACGAAGATTTGAGAGGGGTCACAGCCAGAACAGGTGACCCCAGGTGACCCACAGAATATCCCAGACCTGAATGTGGGTTCATTCTTAGCATATAAATCTGGGGTAAGAAGAAGGAAGGGGAGAACATTTGGAGTGGTGGAATTTATTTTCCCAAGCCACTGCCACCTGTGATGAAGTCCCATTGGAGGGGCTGAACACCTCCCTGCCCATGGGAAGTGGTGAATGAATTATTTGTTTTGCTTTGCTTGCTTATACAACTTTTACTTCCCCTGTTTAAAGGTCTTTATCTCAACCCCCAAGCTTTCTCCCTTTTACACTTCCAGTTCTCTCTCCCATCCCACCAGGGCTGAGTGACTGAGGGGCTCTGTGAGGTTGAGTTGCCAGCTGGGGTTAAATCATGGGAATACACACACACATAAAATATGTACTCATAGCAGGGACCATGTAAATAAAAATAGAGTGATTGCTTTAGGCTGTTAATTCTTTCTTTTAAAGAAAATTATTTTGGAAGGAAATGAGCCTCATAACATCACTCTGTTTGGGGGTTTTATACTCTCCTCTTTATCGTTCTTCTATAAAAAACTTTGACCCTCCCCAGCCAATTTTAGCCACATTTGTGGACTCAAAAATACTATGTTCCTTCAAGGTTTGTAAAAGTGGGTGTCCAAGAAGAGAAAAGACAGTTACTGGCGCTTCCTTTGAACAAACCTCAGTAGTAAAACTCTCTTCTTACGTATCCTGAGATCCGCATTCACCCTTCCCTTTCACATGCAAATCCAAAGAAAAACAGGTGTAATACATGAAATATTTGCTCTTGCGTTCATTGTGTTCATGCTTTGATATGGTCACACATATTGAAACTAATTATTCTCTGTAAAATCAAGTGTTATTTGCCACTTTCATACAGTTGTGCATTTTTATGTTTGCATCAACACTTCAGAGCTTCCCATGCTTGAGAGGGAAGGCACACTTCACAGATGACAATATATCTGTCCCAGTCATGAACAAAAACTTACAATTTTCCAGTTCCCAGAGACTATAGTAATAATAATTCATTCTTGACCTCAAAGCATCAGTGCACAAGTAAAGTCTTAAAAAGAGAGACCAGCAAATCTCTGAGGTCAGAATACTCTCCAACAGGGATCAAAAAGAGTATGGGAACCAAACATTTGTATAGCAATGTTCACCCAAAATGCTCCTCAAGCTTTCACTGATTTACAGGTCAGGAACCTCTTGAGTCAGAGAGATCATTGTTGGTCTTTGTATTTGAGAGAAAACACCAAATCTCTCTCATAAACCCATGAAAAGTTGGGGGGAGAATAAAAACCCAGCCAGGAGAAAATATCTTGATCCCTCTCAAAGGAGGTGGGTCAGGAAATCTGGAAGGGTCCTTTAGTGAGGTTGCCCAGACCAGGTTGGATAAAGGGATTTTCCTTATAATTCCACAAATCTTCTGGATTACAAGGTGCCACACTTGGAAATACTTGTGTCCAGAAGAATCAGCAGGAACTGAGCTACTAGAGCATTTTATCCATCAAAACTTATAAAATAATCAGTGCCAAGTCAGGTTCTAGTCCCTGAGGCCAGCTGGAATAGCACTTCCATGGTATTAAAGCCATGGACCCTCCAGAAGACAGTGATCACCTCCAAAGTGCATTTTTTAACTGGCTTCTGACTCATGATGATTTTTGGAAAGCACCCAGGAGTTATTTTGGGCACTTCTGTGTTGGCTGGGACAAAAGTGGGTTTGGAGCTGTACTCTTGGTGCAATAGGAAGCTCCAGTGTCCATACCCCAGTGCTGCTGGACTGGGTAGAGACCCATTCCTGCTACTGTCAGCACTGGCCCAGAGGAGCTTGTCCATAATTTTACTAAATCAGAAAGGCAGAATTGGGAAGGATTTTTTTCTGCATTATGATGAATGATTTGGGAACTTGGGTCATTTTAGTGATCCTGACAACACAAAGGTCCCCATAATACTTATTTCAGGAACAAATCCAATGCAGTGACAAAAGTGTTACCAGATATTTTATCGTGCATGGAGACAAAAATGGTTAAACAGTGTGGACTGGCACTTTTAGATGATCTCACAAAGTAGGTAAGACAAACAAACTCTTGAAGTGATTAACCATCATCCAAAAAGCCATCTTTGTGTAAGATGGGTCCTGTCTCCCAGGAAAGACAAATAAAAATACAAAGAGAAACATCTTTTTGTCCCTATTATTTCACCTTTGAAAAACACGCTCTTTCACAAGTATCAGTTCTTTTCTAGACTCACTACCAAAGCTTTTCCCATTTTCTTCCCTTTGAAGATAAACCTGATTTCCTTTAGGTGTTTTTAAGAGGATTTTTCTCTTCTCCTTACCAGCAACCTTACTGACTGAAGCTTTAATCACACCAATACCTGTGGCTCAAAATAAAGATGAGGGGCAGCAA
This sequence comes from Loriotus luctuosus, assembly GCA_035582745.1. Classification (NCBI taxonomy): domain Eukaryota; kingdom Metazoa; phylum Chordata; class Aves; order Passeriformes; family Thraupidae; genus Loriotus; species Loriotus luctuosus. Next base: position 109,817,638 of record JAWWEY010000172.1, read on the forward strand.
ACAGCAGAGCTTTTGCCGACACAATTCCAGTCACCATCTCTCTGGCCTAGGAATGATAAAACTACCACAACCACCACCACCTGAAAGCAGAACAGCAGTTTTGTCAGATGCCAGACCTAAAAATGAATGTGGCTGTGCCACGCACTGCTCTGAGCTGTGGATATAATGAGTTTTGAAAGGGAAGTCCCGGACACAATAAATCTGTGCCATATGTGACCATTTCCTGTGTCAGTTCCTTTCTCATAACCAGTGGAGGCTTCTCCCTCCCCCTCACTTTCCCTTTCATGACCCCACACCAGGGCTCTGAAATCTTTCAGGGTTGCTTTTGGGCCCCAGGCCTTTCCACAGCAGTTGCATAAATAAATGAGTTTGACAGCAAACATCATAATGGTTACGGTAATTTGTGCTCCACACAAGTGCTTGTGCTACTCGCAGGAGAAACGGGGGAGGAAAGAGCTTTTTTTGTTACCACAAACAAAAGTATGTTCTCTGACAAGTGGTGAAAGAATTAGTCAAATAAACTTGAACTCTATTCAGACCATCACTGTTATGGATGGGGAGGTTCTCAGCTTCGCTCTCCCTCCTTGGCCTGCAGTCACTGTGAAGACAAATCATCCTTTTCTTCTGCAAAAATAAAGTTAGGGCATAAAATGAACTGCCTCAAAATAAAATTTTCAGGGAACTCCACTTTACTGCTATTATTATTATCATTTCTTCCCAATGAGAGCAGTTCTTTGGTCCTGGGAACGGGCTCACAAAGAGACTGAGTGATTTTCCACTAGAAGCAGGCTAGAAGGAAAATGCCAAATACCTGCAGTTTCTGGAAATATTTGGGTTAGAAATAAGCTTTAAAATGACAATAATGCCTGTAAGAAATAGGTTGAGAGGGCAGAAGAGAAGCTTTCATTTGTTCCGTTTTCCCTCTTTTTCATTGACAAATAGCACATTTTTACTAAATACCAAACTTTTACTAAGTTTTTAGCTTTCCCTGAGAAATTATAATATATTTGGTCTGTGCAAACTTTTTGTCCTGTAAACCCTATTATTAAAACCCATTTTTTTTCCCCAGCAATGCCATTTAATAAAACATATTTCATATATCCCAATTTCAGCCCAGAAAGAGTGTAGACATTTCAGTTAGCATAGTAAAAGTCATAATTAGTTTATAGAAGTTTTATAACAGTTTTTAGGAAGGAAGGTTGGTTTCCCATATCCAATAGAGAGATAACAAAGTAAAAGTATTAGTATTTTAGCCAGGGACGTTTAGGTTGCAAATTTGAAGATCATCTTTCTAGTAAAAAAAATGTAAGTAGCAAGAGCTTGAAACAAATTCATTAGGAATATGGGAGGACTAATACAAGTGAGGGATTTTTTTTTAGCAGGTTATATTAATTCCTTTTGGGAACATTGTAATTACAGATATCACTTTGGAGTGCTTCTTTCTTTTCTTTCTCTTTCTTTCTTTCTTTCTTTCTTTTCTTTCTTTCTTTCTTTCTTTCTTTCTCTCTTTCTTTCTTTCTCTCTTTCTTTTCTTTCTTTCTCTCTTTCTTTTTTTCCCCATCTAAGTTATAAAAACATGCTAAAATCTTACTTGCACCTGCCTTGGTTGGAGGTTCAGTCCAAGAGCCTGTGCTCGTACCAGAAAGGTTCACAAGCACAAGAGTCCCTTTGACATTATTAGGGTGATTTTCAGCAATATTAGTCCTGTATGGGCTATGGACTTGAATCTTAAAGCAGAAGGATTTCATTATGGGTACAGACAGCTATATTATGCCATGACATATTTATGACAATGAACAGTAATGGGAGGCAAGTATTTTAAGCCTTGGGAGTAGAAATTAATCTGAGAGCACGGTGCAGAATCTGAACACCTATGAAAACATATTGCAGAGCTAAAATTTGAGACACAAAGGCTACAGTCATTATCTGAGCACATAGAAGGGATTCATCACATTAATTCTAGCTGCCTAAATGTTAAGCATCTAGTCTAAGCTAATTGTCTGGTCTAAGCTGTTCATCTAGACAATAATCATTAGAAAGGGGGAGAGGAGAGGCTTTTAGAGGGTCATTCATTCCTGCTTTTCTTTGGATGGATTGTATCACTTCTGGAGGTACCTGTCTCTGCTGGCTATGTGTGGGACCTAGACATATTTTGGACTGCAGGCTGGTCTTTAGAATCAGAGAATCACCAAATCATTAAGTTTGGAAAAGATCTCCAAGATCATCAAGTCCAACCTTTGGCCAATCACCACCTTGCATTAAACCCTAGCACTAAGTGCCAGTGCCATTGGGTAAAATGAGCCCAAGCACTAATGGTGTTGCTAATGAGGCTTGTGGAACAGCCAGGCCAATTCATGTTCATGTTCTGAAATAAGAGGGAAATGATAGCTCTGTACATACTTCTAAATAACCATCTTCTCCAGTTTTGAAGGAGAGGAAAGAGAGAAAGGAGGGAGATGAAGTCACTACCATCAAATTAAAAATTAGAAAGAAACTCCCCTACCCCTGAGATATAAACAAGCTACAGACAAATTTTTGAGGAAGACCCTGAAAAAGACCAAACTCTGAATTTGGCTTGTGTAGCTCTGATGACCAAGCCATGGCATCCAGGTACTCCCACATGTGCAAGGTGCAGTCACCCTGAAAACCAAGGCTCTGTGTGCTCCTGAACAGTGCAGCTCACACAGGAAACAGAGGGGGCCCTCAGCAAAATACCTTGGAATGCCCAAAATTAGAGAACTTATCCAGAAAAGAGTTGAGCAAATAGGACAACACCCTAGAAAATTATTTCTAACTTCTGGAACCAACATGGATGCAGGAACAGAAGCACACTGGTTTCAAATACCACTTCCAAAAAATCAAATGTCTGTCAGCATAGTCCTAAAATACCAAGCCTACAGTGGTTCTTGGGAGGAAAAAAAAATAGGTCAGAAGAGATTTCCAGATGTCATATATTTCAAACTTCTACTCAGAGCAAGGCTAACTGCAAAGTAACATCAGACTTCTGAGGGCTTTATCACAAATCACAGCATATCTACATTTTAGGCTTTTAGGTTCGATAGGACAAAACTCCCAGGTTTGAGTATGTCCAGAGGAGCTGCCAGGGTTGAAAATTACCTGGAGAAGAACTGTGACCCCAATGACATGTTCATTCAGAGCTTCAGATCCTTTTAAGATGGTTTGAAGAAGCTTTGAGGGTTGATTTTGCAAATAGTTTTTATAGTCATGTGGGGTTATTTTAGTCCTGTTCCTTGTCTCATCCCAAGCCTTCTGGACAGCTCCAACAGGAAAGGAATACATTTGGAGCTGGAACATCTCTTGTGCTTTACCAGACAGTGTTCTTCAAGTTCATATAAAGGTGAATGGACAGAGTCACCCTGATCCTGGTTGTCTGGGGTGATGGCCATGGAGAAAAATAATAAATGTATTGGTAGAACACTGAAATCACCCACCAGTCCTGATTGCCCTGCTCTGAGTAGTAAGGATCACTTCCTTTATAATTTATTCCAGACTCACTAGCAAACTGTTTGAAATTTCAGACAGCCCTTGGAGTTATTTTGGCCAGGGAGTATATTTAAAACTCATTGTGCCTAATGTTGTCTTTCTACAATTGAGAAGTAATCAGGAAAGACGTGAAAATAAATAGACAAGTGAGAGGCAAAATGAAATATGAAGTGGCTAGAAAGGAGTCTGCTCTCTAATGTATTTTTTGAGCTTATTATTGTAAAAGCCCAGAGCAAAAGAGTAGCTTTGAAGAGTCTTTTGTTAATAGCGGAAAGGTTGTCTTTATATTTTTCTTAACTTTTTATTTATTAACCATGCTGCACAGGGTACTTCCATAAGTGATGACCAAGTTTCAGGTTTCAGGAACTTGTTTAGTCTGAAAACATCCCCAGCTGCAATGGGAAGCAGAAAAGAGAAGTAACAACCCATTGCATGGTGTTAGAAGGAAGCAAAACCGAAGCCCATTTGTTCTCTGCTTTTCCCTGTAATTTCTGGTGGTTGAGCTTGCAGAGGTTTGGATGTCCCTGTTTGGATGGTTAAAATGCATTCCCAGCAAGCCACTTCCTCAGGTGGTCTAGCTGATGACAGCATGAGGCCAATGTAAAACAGCTGATGTCTTGACCCTATCTGACAATAAAATTACAGAGCTGCATTCCTACACCGGGCAAATGTCCAGATCATTGTGGAAAATAGAAAATAAATGTTATTGAGGGCACTTACCCTATGCTCAAGCCCTAAACGATGACAGTTGATAACATTTTTGAGACTCTTGGTGTTGGGGCACTATGTGTTTATTTATCATTGCTGTCATTATGGGACTAAATATAAAAATATTTATATTCTTCAAAACTTCATCAAGGCTGTCAGGTCAGAAAATATTATCTGTGCACAGGAAACCAGAGACATGCATTGGGCAGATTTACTTCTTTGAGAGTTTTTAGTGTTTTAGCACCAGGAAGAAAAAGAAAACAAAAAAAGCACTGATACTGTGTTAGATAGGCAGAACAATTCAGGATTCTCCAAGGCTTCTTAGCTCAGGCACCCAGCTGGAATTTAAAAGATGCCCTTCATTTATAATAGTTTACATTATCTAAATTTTATGAAGAGAATTGTCAGCATGGACAATTTTGGTTTAGTTTTTTTTTGGTATAACACCTGCATTGCCAGACACACCCATCAGACAAGCCCAAGCATGGCTTTTACTTATTTATTCCATGGCATCAAAAATATCAGAACACATTTAATTTTCTGGACACACCAGTTGAAAACCTCAGTTGAAAAGCTGTCAGCAAGAATCTCCACCAAAATTTCTGCTGGCTTGAGCCATCAGGGAGTGTCTTTCAGTGCCATGAAGAGTCAAGATGCTTTGGAGAGCCTTCAAAGAGCCCGTCTGGCAGGGTTTGTTCAGTTTTCCCAAGTCTTATGTGGCAGCCACAGGGGAGAGCAGGTTGAAGACTTGAAGGTTGTGTTTGTACCCCACTAGGATGGAAAGGCTCATTCCACAGTCAGAGTACACAAAGTGCTCAGAGCTAAGTACCAAGGCTAATCCAGCAGGTAGAAAAGTGGTGCAAGCCATTTCCAAACCTGTATTACCTTATCAAGACATTCTGGGCTACAACCACTCTCCATGAAAGCCACAGAAATTCTCTTTACATGTAATTTTCCTTTCTAATTCAAATCTTTCCCAAAAGAGTGGTATTTTATGTCAAGCACGTGTTGTCAGTTGTCAAATATAGATTCACATTTTCTTGCATGGTGCGTTTCCCTGGAGTCCCAAAATGGTAAATAATGCTGGCAACACTACAGACAGTAACCTGAACATCCAGCCAGAAGGATGTGCTGTGGGAAGCATCCCTGTGCTGCCAAGGACATTGGGGAGAGGAGGAATATAAGGGAATCTTGACTTTTCTTTTTTTTCCATTTCACTCTCCATGTCTCACAGGGAGCAGGAGCTCAGACAGAGAGGCCTCAGAAGTGGAGGTCTGAATTTAATAAAGTTGTGTGGGGGAGGGAGCAGGGGAGAGAAGATCACGGAGATAAGAGAGAAAGGAAGGCAGGAAAAGAAAGGACATTACAGCTGGCTGGTGATGCTGTGCCCTTTCAGACTCAAGTGGGGGGAAGTGAAATATTTGTTTAAGAGGCAGGACACCAGGTCATTACGGAAAGAATGGGAAATTATAAAAAAAAAAAAAAAGAATATTTTGTGGTTTGGACATATACTTCCATGCCACTGTAATGAGGATAGGCCAAAGGCAAGGGAAGACAAGGGTAATGGCAAGATGCTGCAAGGTAATTAATAGGGTTGCTGGATTTCATCACAGTTTTGGGATTATTGAAATGACCCTTTAAATTCAGTGCAGCTAAACTTAGAGTATGCAAGTTAGACTCCTGTTTAGGAAAATAACATCTTTCAAATTAACAATTCCACACATTAGCAAATCCATGGGGTCTCTTTGCTTCCCCACTTCTGCAACCTTTCTGCTGTTTCACCTGGAAGAATAAAAATTAATTGAGGGGAGCAGGGAGTAGGAGGAAGCTCACCTCATCTCCACTGACACAGCCTTCTCCATCAAGGTACCAAGCTGACTTCCTTAAAGAAAAAAATAGCAAATTCACAGCCAAAGCTCCCATCTAGGGATTTTTTTTTCTTTTCCACAAGATTCTGTTTGTTAGAAAAACCAAAAAAAAAAGAAACCAGAGGGAAAATAAATGCAGATACATTTTTAATGCATGCATTTAATTTTCAGAACATGGTGGGCACTTCAGTGCCGGGTGCTGGAACTGCAAGGGAGAATTTATCTAATCAGTCCTCCGTGTCCCTGCTTCATTGACATAATGTGGTCCTGCCGATTAAAGCACTCGAATCTCTGCCTTTTCCTTCTCTTTCATACTAAAATTATTGATGTGCTTTGTACAATGTGTAATTGTCATTATTGTATATGTGCCTGGAGCATGTGCAGAGCTGAAATTGAAATAAATAAGCAAACAAAAATCACACGATAGCGAGCCTCTGATGGTATGGTGGGGGTTGGTGCCGTGGTATCACAAGCTGAAAATAGGATTTCATACTGCTGTGACTGGTTTTGATAAAGTGAGATTTGATAAGACTGGAAGAAAGGCTGCTGTGATCCTCCAGCCTGACCTCTTCTTTTCTTACAGTACAGACCCCCAGTAAACACTCAAATCAAAGTGCCTCTTTTAGCATTCCAGGTCTGAGCCTCACCAGTCAGGGATTTCACCAGAACAGCCCTGATTTGCACCACCTGAGGATCTTGCCCAGCATCACACATTCACTTTTGCTCCATCTCTTTCTCTCCCTCTCATGGACAAGCAGTAGATTTGTTCTTTACATGTAATTTATGCAAGCAAGGCACAGAATACATTTCAGTAACGCCAATTAGATACGCACTAATTTCTTCTCTGTGAAATAGCAGTAAGTAATTAATCAGAATTTTGATCACAACTCAGTTGGCAATTCTAATTGCACTTGTCATTTCCACAGCAAATACAGAATCATTATCTTTTTCGCCAAGTCCTCTCTTCCTAATCATCCAGGGGTGCTAGAAGCAAAACATTTCCAAGAACAAGATACTGTCTCTATCAGCCAGCAGCCTTAATACCTTTGGACTGAGGGTTAGAGGGTTCAGTCCATGGCTGTGTTTTATTTCAAGCTTCATCATAATTTTAAAGGGAATAGCTAGTGGCAGGCTGGCTGCTTGCCTGGGGGAGAGGGGGATTCTGCCTCATGAAATTATGAGGAAGGATAAAAGCTAGCAGCTCACTCCATTAAAAACCTTCTGGGAGAGCTCTAAAGATGCCTGACCTTTGCAGGAGCATCCAGCAGGCATCCAGGGGACGTGTGGATGTTGATCAGGTCTGTGGCACCACAGCCCACACGACATCTCAAAGGCACCACACCCAAGTCCCACCTCCAGGCACTTCCAGCCACCCCAGGAGCAAACAGGATGATCAGGGGAGATCAATACCCCGTGTTTCACCAAAGCAGTGCTTCCATGACTGTTTAGAGATTGTCCTGATGGTTTGTGCAAACTGACAGTGCCAGTCCCAAGTGAGAATGGGTTAAGATAATCTGCCTGGATGGTGCTGTGGCTGGGGGGGTCTGTGGAAGGAGGACTCCCCTTTGCTATGCTCCAAAAAGCTGTCAGTGAGATCCTCCTCAGATGGCTTAGAGGAAGGAAGAGAGTAGGAAGAGAAAGGGAGATTTCTCAGCTCCTTTTAAGAGCTGAGCCCTACAGAGACCTACATCCTCCAATTCCAGCATGGCAATTCACCTCCTCCTCCTGCTGGAAATAAGGGTTTCCAAGAATCTGATACAGCCCAGTTTAATAATTGGATTCTTCATATAATTCAAGCCCAGCCAGTTAATATTTTCTCAGGTAATACCAAATCTTACACAGTAACTTTGGGAACAACCACTACAACTGAGATCTCAATTCTGTCAACTTAATAACAACTGAAAAAACATTTAAGAGAAGTATAAAGGAACTTTATGCAAAAAGCCTCTGCATAGAATATGTTGTGAACCAGGATAGTTCTGTCTCTACCCTTACATACAATTTGAGCAAGCAGCACCAATGAAAATTGGCAATTTGAAGGCTGCCCAAGCATCTCCTGTACTCTCCAAATTTTTCTCCTCCCTGCTCTAAGCACCACAAATCTCTGAAAGAACCAGAAGGCATCACTCAGCCCTGTCCTTTGCTTCCTCAGGGTTTATTTTGCCAATGCTCTTGCTTTTATTCCATATTTGAGAGATCAATTAGAAAGATTTGAGGGGAACAGTAACCTGACAGTCCTACTCATAGCGACCAAACTTCTCCCATAGAAGGGGGAATAACTCTCAACATTAGTGATGCCAGTGTGGACTGAAGAGGGTGAGAACACCTCAGAGCTTAGCTATGAATATGGAAGCCAGGAACAATGTCTGAGATCTTGGTGGGCTGAATTTCTTTCATAACACACAGAAAAAACCCAGCATAAACATCTGAACTGCCACAGAGACTTTGTCTAGGATTGGGGTAGGGATGGCATGTTAAACATGCTGTCCATGATGAAAAGTGTCAAAAGCTTGAATCATACATTTTCCACTTTATGGGACACAGTGGGCCACAGACATTTTTCATTAGTCTTTAAAAGAGGTACACTGAGGCTATGTCCACGCTTGTGAAGGTTTATGCCCTAAACCTAGAACTCAATCACAAATATTTTACATTCTTAGAGCAATGTTTGGCATGTTTTTTGTCTAGGTCAGCTAGCACTGACCAAAACTGTGTCTAGGAACTGTCTGAGGCTTAATGTGATTTGTGACCATCCCAGTTTGAGTGCAACCAATCTGGTCTGGAGCAAAAGGGATTTTAATGATTATATAAATGGCCACACTAAGAGTTGGCCATGGGCAGGGATACCTTCCACAAGACCAGGTTGTCCAAAACCCCATCCAGCCTGACCTTGAACACTTGCAGGGATGAGGATATGTTCAATTTCAAGACACTCAGGAGCATGGGAGGCATTGATAGAGCTAAAAATTAGGTTGCCACCATCAGATTTTTCTTCACCAGCTCTCCATATTCAGAGTCAGCAATGACTTTGCTGACTATCTAAATATAGATGAGATACCCTAAAAAGGCAAAAAAGAAAAAAAACTATTCAAAGAACCTAACACATAAGCTACACAAGAGAAAGGATGACTTTTAATTCACTATAGTCAAAGTTGCTTAATCACCTTAGAATTGGAAAATGAAAAAAAAAACCATCAGCTCTTGGAACTCGAGCATCTTTGAAGACTGAGTGAACCCACACAGCACGGATTTATGAAGACAGCAGATCACATCCCAGATTAGTTACAGCAGCCAAAAGGGAAAAATAAGATCTTTAAAACCAGAGGCAGTGGGATACAATCAGACTAGTGCAAAAGAAAATCAGCTTCTACACAGATATTTAAGTAATGGATGATCCTGAAGAGACATTCTGGCTACATCTTCACCAGTAAATTAAATGTGCCCAGGAGTATTCCCAGACACTGAGGCCAGCTGACATGATCTGGTTGCATTCGTCTTCTAAACCAGCTCAGCTTCAAAAACAGGATGGATTCATCCACCAGACCAGCTGGGAATGTTCCTTGGCACACACAAACTCCCAAACTGCCCCCAAGAACACAAGAATTATTTGGGAGAGTATTACTTGGCTAGGACTAAAGCATGTGAGGGGTTGTGGTAAATATATTTGCAAGGCAGTGGATTGCACCTCTGCGTCATTTTATTTATCTTAACATGGACATCACCCCTGTCCATCTGAATTTCTGCCCCTGGAGAGTGCTCCTGTGTCCACAATTTCACCAGCCAAATTCAACAGAGGGCAGAGACCACAGCAGTCAGGTGTATCACAGGTCAGGCATCCCAAGCCTAAAGAAATGGACAAAGAATACTGCCCAGATTATTTCTGGGCCTGTTTGAGAGAAGAGTTCACACCCAGCAGAAAAGACCAAGCAGATGTTGTGTGAAATATTTGGCCTTCTTCTGGCATTGTTGAAGGTTGCTGAACATCATCACTCTTCAGAAGTTCAGAGTCACACAATGGTTTGGGTTGAAGGGACCTTTAACTATTGTCTGGTTCCAGCCCCCTGCTATGGGCAGGGACACCTTCCACTAGAACACTGACATTCTCTTGTACTAGAAAAATATTTAAAAGGAAAAAAACCCAAACATTTATGGTTATTATTAAAATCATTATTAATGGGGCAGGAAACCAAGTTGTTGGTGTGTCTCTTCTGTTTATTGCAAGGGTAGGCTTTGAACTTCAGAGGAAGTGAAGGAAGGGACAACTTAGGCACCTCCTGGCTGTTATTTCCCTGCTGGAAATAAGCAATAGATTGACAACAGCTGAGGAGAAACCTACCTACCCACTGCAACCTTAATTAATACAAGGAGGATGGGCTTGGGAAGACTGGAGCCACCCCAGGAGCAAATGGGAATGATTTCCTGTCTCTACTCAGCTTGTGTCTCTGTAGGTTGGTGCAGCTGGACTGAACTCTGGTCTTCAACAGCCAGTCCTAATCTATGAGTTCAGTGAGGTTCTGGCCACATTTAACTGTGGGAAATAGTCTGATGTTTGGTGGTGCCACCAAATCAGCTCACCATTCATGGGCATCTCCCTAATCCAGATACTCTGGCAAACAGTGGATGAAAAATGTGTCCATAAAAAATGTGTCCCTAAAAAATGTGTCACAATCACAAAAAAGCTGTGTAAATCCTCTTACAGACACACTGAGAAAATGCAAGAGAGAGAGTGGGAATAGGTGAGGAGTGGCTATACCACCAGAACTCTACACCAGTGGTTTTTGGAGACAACTCTCTGTTTGTGCCCTTGCCTTGCATGAGCTCTGTGAATCTCAGTTAAACTTCTTGCTGTACATTTAACCATATGACACAGTGTGCAAAGAAACATTTGCTCTGAGCCCAGGTTCAGAGACACACAGGGCTGACCCACAGCAGACTCCATCAGTGCTGGGATGAGTCAGAAGCACAGGCTGAGGCTGTGTGTAAGTGTACCCACACAGAGTAGGATAACAGGAATGAGAGGTCAGGCTCCTCAGGAGGAACCCAGGTAGGTCCAGTGTCATGGACACCACCTCAGCCAACAACACCTGTGCACAGCGCACAGGGGAAAGGACACAAACACACCACAGTCTCCTAGAATGATGGAATCATAGAACTGGTCAGGTTGGAAAAGACCTCCAGGATCATCAAGTCCAACCTTCAACCAAACACCACCATGCCCAGCAAACCATATCACGAACCATCTCCCAGACAAGGTGGAGGCAAAGACGAGGAAAGAGGCAGACACTACTGCTCAGTCAGAGACCTGTCCTCAGCAAGGACCAGGAATGCATTTTACCTCTTTGTTTCAATCTCCCTTCCTATTTGGAGGTGATTATTTTTCTTTTGTGAACAGGAATCCTTTGCACATTCACAGCAGACAAGGCTGAAATTTTTGTGGCTTCTCATTTGAGACTCTCTTTGCATCTCCCATCCATAGTGCTCATGCCAGTGTTTGGATTTTCAGTGGCAAGTCACCTAGATCAGGCTCATTATTACCCTTTGTCAGGTGACCTGGGAGCAATACACACACCTGAAAAGTGAGTGGAATGTTGAGCTGATGCCTCCTGGCCTGAAGATGTGGGGACATGCAGGGGCACAGCCAGCGCCAGGCTGGGTGACTCCAGAGCACGGTGCCATTACAAACAGCGCTTTGCCTGGAGGCCCATCCAGTTGAATTAGAAAAAAAAAGAACCATTAATTAACTTGACTTAAGAGAAGGCTGATGCAGGGCAATGTGACCTTTTCTCTATGTCACATGCCACACGGATTTTAGCTTCTCTCTGATGCTTTGTCACTGCCAGTCCTTGTTTTTTAGATCACTGGATTGCAGGCGGGTGACGGTGACCAAAAGGATTGTGGCAGCAGGAAGAAAGGAAGAGGTAACTCCACTATTCCATGATCTGTACACCAAAGGGAGCAGAATCCTGTTTTGCATCTACTGTTATTACCTTGCAATCTAATATATATAAATATATATATAAATATATATATGTATATATATATGTATATGTGTATATATATGTATATACACATTTTATTTCAGGTATTACAAACACATAACATGCCATGTGTACTTGCACTTAAAATACACATTTAAGGTGTGTATTTTAGTTTAAGTTTAAGGTTAATTTTTTTTTTACAGAAAAACTAAGAGAGGTATTGGTTTTACAAAAATGCAGGATATAATTAATACTTCTCCATTTTCGCATAAATGTTTTTGCAACAGAAGGAGCTTTATGTATTTTTTACAAATTGGTTCAATGCATTGCTAAAATAGCCCAAATTACCTAAAATTTGATACTGAATTAGCCCAGGTGTTGTGGGGGAAGTGATTACAGTAAAATCATGGAGTCATAACCCAGTTTGGGTGGGGAGGGACCTTAAAGATTTCATTCCAATCCCCTGCCTTCCACTATCCCAGGTTGTTCCAAGCCCCATCCAACCTGGCCTTGGACACTTCCAGGGATCCAGGGGCAGCCGCAGCTTCTCTGGGAAACCTGTGCCAGGGCCTCCCTCCCTCACACAGAAGAGTTTTGTCCTAATACCTGACCTAAACCTCCCCCCTTTCAGTCAGAAAGAAGTATCTCTCTTCCAGATCTCACCAGAAAATCCAACCCCAATGCCACGTGCCATCCTCAGAAGGCCATGGTTTAGCAGAACTACAGTTTCACCAGCAAGATTATAAAGGAGTTTTATAAAACCATCTCAGAGAACATCCCCATGGGATACAGTCCCCATGCAATGCTTTCTCCTAGGTCTGGCTTTTTATCTAGTTCATACATTTGTGTGTTTTGACATGAGTGTCTGAACCTGAGCATGGCTCCTTCAGCTGAGAGAAATCAACACTTTCACAGGAAAATTATGTCTCTTAGACACCAATTTTAGAGAGAGAGAGATTGTTTCAGGTAGACAAGATTAATCTTTTCAGTTTACTCTGAATGTCTCTTTGGAAAAGCAAGCTATTGCAACCCTATGCATCATATTCAGAATACATCAACAGCTTCTCCTTGGCACAGTACAAGACTTGACACACAGCCCACAGCAGCAATGAACCAGGAATTACAGGTCCTAGAAAAAAGGCAAAACAAGTTTTCAGAGCACATGCGATTCTCTGAGCCTCAGATTGCTTGAAATCTTTGCAGACCATGGACCTGTTTTCAGTGGGTGACCTCAGGTATTTCCACTCTGCCACCATCTACCTGTGTGGTCTCTGTGGAGTGAAAGGTGGGTGGATCTGGGAGCTCACTGCATCCTGAGTTTCTCCACAGAACCTTCTTTAAGAGCTGTGTCAACACAGACATTAAGATCAGAGGTGCAGGGTTTTATCCTCTGACTGAGATTTTTTTGACTGCACTGTTGAAAAAGAAAATACAAGGGAAAAATACTTTTCAGATTCTGTTGGATAACATTGGCAAGGAAAGGCATGTCAATGTTATACCCACATATAGCTCATGTAGAGCACAAAACCTCAGAATGGTTTTAAAAATGCTTTTACATATCCCATTAAATCACTGTGGCTTAAAGTATTGAAGGTTGGTTTTGAAACTACTCTCGAAGAAATCTAAGCTTTTATCTCAGTGAAAACACTCCCATCTTGCTAAACAAACATGATGTGATCAGCAGTGGACCTCAGAAAATCCTCTAACATCTCATTATCCCACAGTTTAGATTAGGTCTTTTATAGCTTGACTTCCTAATTCAACCACAGGATCAGCTCTGCTCCCCTCTGCCACAGTGCTGATATATTATTTCTGTAACATGAAGAGCAGAGCAAAGGAATAGAACATGTTCTCACAGCAACAAGTTAATTTTGGTTTAACCTCCAGTGCTTGGCATTGCACTCTGGTTGGTTAAATAGCAACACCAAGTAAACCAGAAATAAACCTTTATTCAAGCAAAAAGCCTCCTGTCCTGAAGGTGCTAGCTGCATCATTTCCTGCAACACGAAGGGTTCTCTTGTCATTCTTGTTGGCAAGATGTCATTTCCATGCAAAGATGGACTCTTTACCAAGGAACACCTGTGAAATCTGAAACTGAATTATGAGGAATTTCACCCTGAGAGCACAGGAAGATGGAGAGCAAAGTTCTGTGTTGGTTTGGAATTTTTCTCTTTTTATTCCTTTCCTCTCCAAACTCAAGCCCCAGCCTCTCAAAGAAAGACACCCAAAAAAGACACTTTGCTTTTTGAAAAGACTTCAGCACATCTGAATCCCACTGCAGCAATATAATTTCCTTAAGCAGCTCCCAAACTGTGAACATAAAAGGATACAAATTCAACACCCTCAAAATAAGAAGAATAAGATAATAACCCTGAACAACGAGAAAATTGCACAAGTTCACTTTCCATGTCAGTATGCATTTCCCTTTAAGAATTTCCATTTCCCTTTAAGCAATTCTATTATTCACACATAGCATTTCTAATCATTCTTTCAAGTGTTTCTATGTAACTTATCAGGGTTTAATGAATGCCAGAATAAGCACTAGAGGGAAAATCCACATAACTGGACACTAACCCAAAGGTTTTAACAAGACCTCTACATTTTTCTCTTTTTAATATAATCTTTATTCAAGCACTTGCTGCTTTGATCAGAAATATGGCTTTTTTATTGGTATTATTATTGACTTTTTCCCACCCACCCTCTTGCCTAAATCACCACCCCATAACCTGTGAGCCTTCCAGGGTTGCAGTGAAGAGTTATTGGTTACAAAGGGCTTCTTTGAAAACAACATCTACATAAAATCAGTAAAAGTTAACAAACTTCTATACTGATTTCTACTGAATGGGGACCCAAATTCACTTTACAGAGAACAGTAAAAAAAAAAAAAAACAAAAAACCACAAAATATCCAAAATGGGAAAATGTTAGAGAACACAAGTGACTTGTTCAGTCTGCAGTAATTTATGGAGGTACTTGCTATCAATCAGAATTCCTAAGGATCACTTCATGCCCAGAAGTTGTCACTCACACAAATTCTGGGACACTTTGCCATTGGAGGTTTGAATGGCTAAAAGATTGGGTGAGACAGGATACACAAACCAATAATACAGGAATTTGTTTTACCTTCAGGTCAAACTAACCTGAATTAATGGCTGCTTTGGAAAACAGAGGATATGAGAAAAGCCAAAGCAACCACTGCCTCTAACATTACACTAAAAACACGATAAAATTTGAATCTGATTTTTTAAGCCATTCCTGGAATTCTGCAGGGTTCCTGTCTGCAGGCTGGAATCTTCCTGGTGTTGTAGGCAGCCCTGCACTTGTATTTCATCTCTGACTGGTTTGGGGTTCTTTTCTTTGGGGTACTCTTCAGGCATGCATGGAGTCAGAGCTTTTTCCAGAGAGATTTAGCCTTTCCAAGAGCAAGGGATGTTTTTTGTTATGTGTGGTCACTGACTTCCTTAGGGATTTCTTCTTCCTTCAGACACAAATTTGAATGGCTGAAGAAGTTAGTATCCTTGGGGTCTGGAGAGGGAAAGGAGAAAGCAGATTTCCCTCCATGCACGAGGATCCAAAGCAACCACTTGAAGCTGAGCAGAATAGTTTCTCTAAAGCTGACTTAGATGTCTTACTCAGTGGTTTCAAAGAGTAAGGGGGACATTATATCATTTTCCTGCAATGAAAAAATTATTTCAACTGATTCTACTTACAGCTCTAATAACTTGTAATAACTTTCAGGGAAATGTAATAATAGCCTTCCAGTATCTAAAAGGGGATTAGGAGAAGTACTTGTTAAAAGAGCATACAGAGATAGGACCAGGGGAATTGGCTCTAAAACAAAGAGTAGATTTAGATTAGATATTAGGAAGAAATTATTTAGAGGCTGGTGAGACCCTGGCACAGGCTGGCCAGAGAAGCTGTGGCTGCTCCATCCCTGGAAGTGTCTAAGACCAAGTTGGACAGGGCTTGGAGCAACCTGGGCTAGGTGGAAGGTGTTCCTGTCCATGGCAGATGTTGGAACTTGGTGATCCATAAGGTCCATTTTAATCCAAATCATTATTCCAACAACTGGAAAAGTCCTCAACAAGACGCACAGCCTATTCCTCCACCCCACAGCAAGGACAGGTCAGCCTGGCTTCATTCCTGACTGTGACTTTATCTCACAGCTCCCTCTCCAGAAAAGAAAGCAGCGGTGTCCCTCTCCTAAGGCACAGAGACCAGGGACAGCCCAGCCCTGCTCCAATGTGAGTTGTGCTTTTAATTGTGGTCAATCCTCAGAGCGAGACATGGACAGAAAATTTAATTAATTTATCATGACTTGGATCAAGAGGTCCAAGAAGATCCAAGGACTCTCACAGCTATTAGGGAAATTTTTGCCAAGTATTCTCTCCAACTATTTATCTAATAGAGCTGTTTCTCCTACTTCTTTAATATTTATATTTTGGTTCAACTTTGGACTTACTTGGTGCTTTTGATCAACTAATTCTATAATCTGTCTGAGGAATAATTTCTTCACTGAAAAGGTGGTCAGGCATTGGAAAAGGCCAGCCAGGGAGTGGTGAAATCACCATCCTTGAAAGTGTTCAGTGTTTGGGACATGGTTTAGTGGTAGACTTGGCAGTGCTGGTTGGACTTGATGACCTCAGAGGACTTTTCCAACCTAAAGGATTCTGTGATTCTGTAAATGCGACAGAGGAGAATAAAATATTGTTCTTGAAATATGGACCCCATAGGGATGTGACTACATTTTCAATCCAGTAACTGTTGCATCCTGCTGAGCATGGGAAGCAGACAATAAGAAAGGCTTACCCTGGTTTTGCAATGCACTTATTAATTTCAGAAAAACCACCGCAGGAAAAAAGTTTATTAGTGAGTAGGAGGATGTTTCAGGAACAGAGCCTGACTGAAAATAATCGGCTCCCTTTAACTAATTACATACAGTTTTATTGCATAACTGATGGTTTTAAACCTTGGCCAATTTACTTGTCAAACACAGAAGTTAAATTCTATATTGGTCTCTTAAGAAAGATCTATGCCAAAGTTTTAACTCAAGTTGCCTTATTCAAGAATGAGAAAATAGGGCCTTTTGAAAATAGAATTATTGGGTAGTTACCCAAATTTGAAAAGAAAAAAAAAGTGGAGGAAAGACAAAGGCCAAAAAAAAAAAAAAAAAAAAAAAGCAAAGACAGAGAAGTCCAATATATTGCCCAGATCCATGACTTGTATTGTGGGGCAAATTGAAGTGGCAAGATTACCTTGTCTTGACTACTTATTTTCTAAGACAAGATGAGGTGCTGTTGTTAATTTAGCATGCCTAAAAGTGAGAAAAAAAAAAGAAAAGAACCCACAGCTTTTCATTGAAAAGTTCTTCAAAAGCACCTTACGATGCTGTGGTTGTGTGTGTCTTATCCCAGCAACTGGAGAATGTGGAACAATTTTATAATCACATATATTCATAAATATATTTATATTATTGTAACATATTTATATATTTGCATGTTGAAACGAATATAAATTTTTACACGTTAAGTTAATAAACATGTTCTTGGCATGGTCTAAAACTGAGTATTCAACATAACTACCCCAGATGAAAATATTTATTTTGCAGTTTCTTACACACAGTGTCAGTTAATAACTTTTCTTTTTTTCCAAAGCACTGAGCTGTTTCTCCAAAAATTCACTCAGAAATGAATGTTCTTTTCAAGTAATTATTTTAACTAAGCATTATACTCATGCTACATATCCTGAGACTCCAATGGTGCACATAGTGTCAACCACATGTACTTTGAACTTTGGTAAAGTGATGACATCTATATAAAAGCTATGCTTTATAAATGAAGATTTTGGATGTTGTGTCTCAGTAATTATTTTGTGAAATGCAGCTTTTGCGTGTAGCAACCCCTTGGCCCGAGCTTTCAACACTTTAACTTCATTAAGCTAAAATGTTTTATTAAGTTGTTGTCCTGAAAGCAATATGCTTGAAACTGGGATGGAAGGTTGTGCACTTCCTACTGATTTTTGGTGTGCATGTCGTAGAATCCTAGAATCCTGAGATACTTGGGGTTAGAGGGGACATTGAAGATCATCCCATTCCACCCCCTGCCATGGGCAGGGACACCTCCCACTATCCCAGGTTGCTCCAAACCCCATCCAGCCTGGCCTTGGACACTTCCAGGGATCCAGGGGCAGCCACAGCTTCTCTGGGCAACCTCCCAGGACTTCACCACCCCCATGGTTAAAGAATATCACCCAGAGACCACCTACATCAGAGCCTTGTCTGACCTGGCCTTTAATGTTTCCAGGACTGAAGCAGCCACCACCTCTCTGGACAACGGTGTTGCCAGTGTTTCACCACCCTCATTGTAAAAACTTTTCCCTTATATCTAATCTAAGTTGACCACCTTCTAATTTAAAACCAACAATCCTTGTCCTCTTGCAGCAGGACCTGTTAAAATTATCTGCCCCCATTTTTCTTAAAAGCTCCCTTTAATACTGAAAGGCCAAAATAAGGTCTCCCCACAGCCTCCTCTATTATATAAACGTGGCAAAACACAGCCCTGAACCATGCCCAGAGCAGCTACATTTTGGGCCAAATGAGCCAAAATTGCTTGCTTCTTAGTGTGATCATGAAAACTGTCAAAGCAGACAAAGACTATCAAAATTTAAAAGCACGAAGGTGAGAGCAAGGCAAGCTAGGGTCACACAGGCAGCATCTCAGTGCTTGCCTGACTTAGTAATGCCACAGGAACACTGATAATTAACAGTTTGTAATTTTTCCCAGTGGTTCACAGGGGACTCAAACTAGTTTGGAATCACACCATACCAGATGCCACATAGACATTTCTGCAGTTCCTGACACTGAAATGTCAGGAGCCATTACGAACTAATGAGTGGAAGGAAAAATAAGAAGTATCCTAATTTCACAGGGTAATCAAGTGACTTCCTTACTGTGAGGCTGCTGAGGCCCTGGGGCAGGTTTCCCAGAGAAGCTGTGGCTGCCCAAACCCTGGAAGTGTCCAAGGCCAGGCTGAACAACCTGGGGTAGTGGAAGGTGTCCCTGCCCATGGCAGGAGGTGGAAAGAGCTGATCTTGAAAGTCCCTTTCAACACAAACCACTCTATGGTTCCATTCACTATCTGGGACCTCTCCTCGAAATTCTGCTGCCCAGACATCTTTAGCAGTGATGCCCTTGTGTGGCACAGTGACAGTGACAGTGACAGTGACACAGCTCCTGGTTCAGAGCTGCCTCCTGTCCTGCCAGCATGGCCAAGGTGTGATGGTCCCCACAAGAACCTGTCTTTCAGGTGTACTTTTACATCCCTGACATCAAAGAACAGGGCAAAAAATCCCCTGCTTTTCTCGCAGCTCTTTTATAGCACTGATCCAGCACGGAAAAATTAAAGATGCTTTATCTGAAACATCCACGAAGGAAATCCTGTGTTTCTGGTGAACCTGACTTCCTCAATTTCCTGTTTGCTGCACAGCTGTCTGCATTGGATGGGTCTCAGGGACATTTTTTTTGACATATTTGTGTACCTCAGTTGGAAGCCAGGTTCCTAGAGCTGGAACATAAGGGTCTATAATCTTTTTTAAAAAAAATTAAAAATCACAGTGAAAACAGAAAGAATGAAAAGAAAACAAACCAATAAAGAATCTATCCTGTCATAACATTTGAGGTTCTGGTATTTGCTGGCCTTGGAGTAGGTTCAAGATAAATGAAGGAAATGTGTATTTCATTAAATGCTAATATTTGGAAGATAAGAGGAAAAAACGATGAAATGCTCCCAAGAACAGTTGCGAGGGCAGTGCCTGTGTGTGTATAAACACAAATGTTTGCATACACACAAACAGACCATCATGATTCGCTCTGAATTAGAACAAGGCTACATGGGAAGAATTACAGGGAAAGGAAAAAAAGATACCTATTTTCCCAGGTTATTGCTCCTCATATTCATGACAAGAGATTTTGCACTTCTTATTCACCATCTCTTTACAGAACTGTAATTAAAACCTTCCACAAAGTGGGTTTTTGGGTTTTTTGGTTTGTCTTTTTTTTTTTTGCATTTTTGGGGTTTTTTCCAAGTGAAACTTGATCTTATAAATAATAATTGAGTCACACATAGGCACACACACCAAAAATCTCAATCCTACACAAGCTAAACTGTACTAGGTCCTTTAATAATAAGGCTGGTGAACCAACACCCAGACAGCTTTTTCCCAGTGGATGCCATACTTGTTGCCAGTAAAACTTTGAGGTCTCTTCTCCATTCCACTCCAGAGGACTCTGTAATCCCTTGGCTCCTGCCCAACCCAGTCTGTGAAGTCAGGACACAACACGTGTTTGCCTCCTGGGGACACAGCCTTGGGCAGCAACCAGGGTCACCAAGTGCCCAGAATTCTTTTGTTAATCAGCAGATGCAATGCAAGGGAACTAGAATGTGGGATTCGAGGCTCTAAATACTCAGGAGAGCATTTGATGTCTGTGCTTCAAACAATGCAGCAGAGCAGGAACTGAAATTTTCACAAGCGATAGAAAAGGCTTAGATCTTTCAAAGAACATGAGAAAATAACGAATCTAAGCAATATATTTTCATAAATAGTTCTGGACACAGTTTTTCACAAGGACTGTAAATAGAAAATAATTCACTGACCACAGAGTTGTTTCCCTGATAATCCTCAACCTCTACTGCAAGGCCATAGGTTCTAAGGTTTAGAGATTTGTTTTTAACACACACCAAAAAAAAAAGCTTCATTTTGTTCATTGCAGCTGAACCATTTCTGAGCAGACTTTTAGACAAAATCTTTCCCCAGGCATAAATCTATCAGGGAAAAAGAAAGGCATCTAGTGTAGCAAATAACATTAAAGTATAAAGTATAAAGTAAAATATAAAAGTAGAAGCAAGTAAAAAGAAAGAACAAGTAATATGATGGAATGTTACAGTATTGACTGTCAAACTGTGATTGTATGAAATCAATGGCACTCTTGGATCAAAGCCATTGATCCATGGCAGCCTCCTCGCAAGTGGACAACACCTGCCAAAGAACTGATTAAATGCCTTGGTCTAGGTTTCAGGTAAGGTCAAACAACAGCAAGAAGACAATTTGGTTACTGGTTGAGAATGCTGTGGAGGTTTGGCTTTGGAAAAGATCTCTGAGATCAAGTGCAACTGTAAATGTAACACCACAAAATCCCTCTAAACCATGTCCCCCAGCGCCACATCAATGCGTCTTTCAATGCCACAGCAGAGGAGAATCGGGAGGTGAAGTATCGGAATGAAATCCCAATATTACCGGATGGAATGTGCTTGGGCTCGTCTGGCCTCGCTGCTGGACCAGGGGTGGCAGCTGTGGTGGTCTCACCTCAGAGACACCCCTGGCTAGCTGGGTACTGCAGCTGGCACTTGGGACACCCCTGGCTAGCTGGGTACTGCAGCTGGCGCCTGGGACACCCCTGGCTGACTGGGTATTGCAGCTGGCACTTGGGACACCCCTGGCTAGCTGGGTACTGCAGCTGGCGCTTGGGACACCCCTGGCTAGCTGGGTATT
>JAWWEY010000172.1:109839340-109860310 GCA_035582745.1 Loriotus luctuosus
ATGTCCCCCAGCGCCACATCAACGCGTCTTTCAATGCCACAGAGAGGAGAATCGGGAGGTAAAGTATTGGAATGAAATCCCAATATTACCGGATGGAATGTGCCTGGGCTCCTCTGGCCTTGCTGCTGGACCAGGGGTGGCAGCTGTGGTGGTCTCACCTCAGAGATACCCCTGGCTAGCTGGGTACTGCAGCTGGTTCCTGGGACACCCCTGGCTAGCTGGGTATTGCAGCTGGTGCTTGGGACACCCCTGGCTAGCTGGGTATTGCAGCTGGTGCTTGGGACACCCCTGGCTAGCTGGGTACTGCAGTTGGTGCTTGGGACACCCCTGGCTAGCTGGGTACTGCAGCTGGCGCCTGGGACAAGTCCAGGCAAGCAGGAACTCAGGTTTACCTCTGGTGAAAAGGCTTTAGGCAAGGGTGAAGGAAAAAGGAGACGGGTCCTGCTGGAGGGTTTGATCCAGAGCTTTATTCCTAGGTCACAGACCTCTAAATGCTGCAACAGCTCCAACAGAACACCAAGCCACATGGTCGCTGTGTCTTTTAATCCCAGGGAGAGGGGGAGGGAAGGGGTAGAAATGCCACCAACCAGGTGGGAGGGGGGAAGTCTCAGAGGACAAGTGACACCTGGATAGCCCAGGGCTGAGGGGCATCTTTTGAACTTCGCCAATCATACAACGCCCTTGCTGGCATGCCAAGATTAGCAGACAGCTCTCAGCAAGAGGCAAGGGGAGGGGAAGGGAGAAAGTATTGGCACACCTGGGAAAGGAACTGGGATAGCTGAAACAGGGTATTACATCACACTGCAACATCTCCCCCTAGTTTTGTTTAAAATGAAGATGACTGGGTTTGTGGTGCAGAATACTTGCCAAACCATGCTTGGTAATCAGTTCCTCCACTACAGGAGGGTCAGTGTTTTCCACTGAGGCTTCCATGTCATCAATTGAAGCACTAAGGGCCTCCAAATGGTAAACTTCAGGAGAGGGAGATGAGCTTGAAATTATCTTGAGAACCATGTGTTTCATTAGTCCAAAAACAATGCTAACAACTACAACAACAATAACTAAAATAAACAGTACTAAAACCACAGTTTTCAGGATAGATCCCAACCAGCCTAAGAGTCCCCAGCCTTTGAACAGTCCACTCAGCCAGTCGTCAGTTTCTCTCTTGATGTCACTCACCATGGTTTTCATCTTGTCAATCCATCACAGTGCAACAGTAAAGAAACCAGTTCCACACCAAGTGAAACCAGTGCTACCCTACACAGCTGTGGCTGGATTCCCAGCTCTGAACCAGCGTGCAAAAGTTTTTTACTTTAGTTGAGATATAAACCTGGAGTTTCACGCCAGAGAACATTTCTTGGTAGCCAAAGAACTCCAAACAGATAACCCACTTTGGGGGACAGAAACATTCACTCAGAGTTTTTGTTCACAGACCCAAACTTTTTTAAACCTGTAGGAATCTATTAGCTTGAGGACTTATCAATACTTATTTATTACTTTTGTTCAAAATTGAAAATGTGTTTAAAAGGAAATAACACACAGATATATCTGCACATACACTGCATGATTACATAAATCTCCTGCTTGAAGAAACCCAACTTTAAAAAAAGAGAGAGAAACATGATGTATAAAAAACAATAAATTGACTGTTAGCAAGATTTCCTAATATGTTCTGCAAAACTCAGGAATGTGATCCGCTGGGTGCCAATCCAGTAGATCTCTGCAGTGTTCATTCAAAAATGTGTCCCCCACAGGCTGCCCAGTACCCTCTAAAATGGGTGAGAAAGCTGCTTTTCCATCCACAGGCCTTGATCAGTCCCACAAAGAGAGGAAAAGAGGAAAAGAGAGCTATCCCTTGGTGTTTGTGCCTGCTTCTCTTTCAAACGGAATTAATGGTGGTTTAATGGGGTATGAAAGGATGTTTTACTGGAAACAATGAGGAACAATTGTCTAGCTCACGTTTCATTTCACAGGTCATTATTGCATTAAGAAGTAAATCGACCAAGTCCGGTAAATAACAGTCTGTGTTTTGCCCAAAGCTTCAAACCAACAATCTTAGCAGTCACCAACTAATATCTTTGTCATTTTTAACCCTTGCAGGGATCTGCTGGGGGCTAAACAATTATAGTCTTCACCCACCCCTAGCAGGTAAGCATTATTCATTTTATTCCTCATCCCTTCTTCCTGCAAACCCCATGAGGCTGGGGTTGGTTTTTTTGTTGTTTTGTTTTTTGCATTGTTGTTTTGTTTATTAGCCAACCTAGCCAACTGTGTGTCTGGTGGCCTTGAAAAACAACACATATTTTAGTGACTGCCACAGGCATCTTTAAACAGGCTGCTTCCTCTGCAAAATTAATTGTTGCAAAATGCGGTGCTTCCCCTGTAAACCTCCGCAAACTCCCACTCAGCAGTTTGGTTGGATTATAAATATGTCTCTAAGATCTAAAGGAAATAATATAGTTATGCTTGCAGGATGAAATACACATTTCTTTTTTTTTTTTCTGTTTTTCTTTTTTTTTTTTAATTGCTTAAACACAACCATCTTGCCTCCTTAAAGGTAGCAGACAGCAAGTCTGGAGAGGTTGTTCCATGTAGATGCTGTCCTTGGTTCCATCACTGCCTGACTGGAGCAACTCACTTCTCCACTTCCTCTGCTTCTCCTGACACATTCTGGCTTGACTTTTAATATCAGCAGCTTCTGCAGCAGCTGCACCAAAGGCAGCATGGGCAGCAGATGAAGGGAAGTGACTTTGCCCCTCTGCCCCACTCAGGTGAGACTTCACCTGCAGAGTTGCTTCCATCCCTGGATTTCCAGCACAGGAAGGACATGGAGGTGTTGGAGCAAGTCCAGAGGGGGCACTAGGATGATCAGAGTGATAGAGGACTTCTGCTATGAGGAAAGGCTGAGGGAATTGGGATTGTTCAGCCTGGAGAACAGAAGGCTTTGGGATGATTTAATTGTGGCCTTCCAGTACTTGTAGTGAGTCAACAAGAAAGACAGAGAAAGAATATTTACAAGAGCATGGATTAAAAAGAAATGTGGGAATAGATTCAAATCGAAAGTTTAGATTCGATATTAGGAAGAAATTCTTCCTTGTGAGGGTAGGGAGGGCCTGGCACAGATTGCCCAGTGAAGCTATGGTTCCCCTGGATCCCTCGAAGTGTCCAAGTCCAGGCTGGATGGGGCTTGGAGCAACCTGGGATAGTGGAAGGTGTCCCTGCCCATGGTAGGGGGTGGAATGAGGTGGTCTTTAAGGTCCCTTCCCACCCAAAGTGTTCTGTGATTCTTCCAGAAGACGCTGGAAATTTCTGGGTGGTATATTGTAGGAAAAAAACCCAACAACTGACTCAGGTTTGTGGGCATCACCAAAGCAGGAATGATAAATAAGAATGGAACAGTTCCTTGGGAGAATATGAAGGATGTCTGAGCTTTGAGGAGAGGTCTCAGATAAGGAATAGATTTTTAGAATGGTTTGTGTTGGAAGGGACTTTCAAGATCAGCTTGTTCCAACCACCTGCCATGGGCAGGGACACCATTCCCTATCCCAGGTTGCTCCCAGCCTTATCTAACCTGGCCTTGAACATTTCCAGGCATGGGACAGCCACAGCTTCTCTGGGCAACCTGTGCCAGTTTTAGTTCCCTGGTGCTGTAAACTCCATTCACACCCTGGAACACCACTTTCTATGGGACTCATCTCTACGCTTAAACATTGCACATAATTTCAGGTTCATCGGCATTCCACAAAAATAGGCAGACCGAATGACCAGGACCAAGCACATGGGTTGAGAGATAATCCCCTTCCTCCCCTTCCTCCCTCCTTCGGTCACTCTTTGTCTTCATCAGAAGCATTTAGAGAGTCCTAATTACCAAACCTTCCTCCCACAGTGCTGTGGCCTTTGGATCCATATGTCACTGTCAGACCTCAAAGACTCCTGAAGGCCACAAAAAACCTTTCAGAGTTTTAAAAACAGGTGCTGAAAGGACTATTTGAAGTTATTTGACCCATCCTCTACCTGCTCCGGAAAAGATCAGCTCTATCTGATTATCTAAGGACATTACCACTGATGAGGACTCTGCAACTCACTCAGGCAACTTATGCCCATGTTTCTCTGCCTTTATTCCAACATTTTCTCCCAGCCATAAAGTTATCCTGATGATACTTTAGACCATTATTTCTGATTCCACAGACTTTGAGAGCAATTTATTTCTCTCCAATCCCCAGCAGTCTCATGTTTTTGAAGGCTGTTCCTAAACTTCTATTCTGCTTTTTCTCAAGACCAAGTCACCCAGCTTTTCCAGCCATTCCTCGTATCTCCTGTTTTCCACACGCCTAATAATTCTTTTGACATTTAGCTCTCAGGTTCCTAAATAAATCCATGAGGGGTAAGTCCATCAGTTATTCAGGTTTCATGGACCACCAATGCTTTATGAATCACAGTTTAAGAAACACTACACTGAAACAGAAGCCTCATCGTGTCAATGATAAAAAAACTTTTGCTTGTGTTGAAGACAACATTTATATTACATTATACATTTATATTTATTGATATTTATATTATATGTTTATGTTTATATTATATTATAGAAAGGGAGAGAAGTGGGTTTCAAATCCATAACTAGAATCCTAAATGAAGGTGATGTAGTGTGTTGGGGGTACTGAGCCTCCAGGGAAGCAAACAGGCTCTCCAAGATCTCACAAACCCTGAAAATGGTGGCATTTTTAAAAATAGCTCCTTAAATACAGGAGTTGAGTATGGAAAATTAAAAACCTGCTCTTTTATCCTCAGGGATTAAGGCTAAAAGGAGAAGCCAAGAATTTCTAAAAGCAAGAGTAGGCACAAACTCTTTGTTGGCACATCTTCAAAAAGGATTGCTATCCTAAGGGGCAAGGTTATCTCACATTGTCAGGGACCTGACTTCATAATCAGTTTTTCCAAAATTCATTTGGATAATCATTCCTAATAGATAGATATACATATTTTACATTTTATGCAGCTGAACATCAGTGCATGACTGTTTGAAAGAACCTGAGGAATTTAGAAAAGAAGCAGAAAGGGTGGCACAAAAAGCTGAACTCCATTTACAGCAATAAATGTGCGAAATGGTTGGGTTTGCCCAAGGTTTTTTTGGCTTCATCAGGAGAAAAGAATTTGATACCCTTGTTTGATGGGAACAAGGAAATAGGGTTTGATAGGCTTTTACAATTATACATATACAGATATATAATCTGTGTGTGCATATACATTGCTCTATGCTGATCACACAGAAAATGAACAATGCCATTCATCTCACACATCCTGGATTCAGAATTAAGGAAAAAAAAAACCCTGAAAAAGGAAAATAGCCTTTTATTAGAGTCTGAAATGCAGGTGACTGTGAGAGAAAGCAATTTAGAGTACTTCAAAATGGACATGAGGCATGACCGCCTCAGCCCCACTGCTGACCTTGTTGCTACATCCCCAACTGTGCCCAGTTCCTCTCTGATTTACCAAAAGAAATCGTGTAGAGGAGTGGTTTTCATTGGCAGAGCTGTCCCCTAAAGAAATCTCATGGTGGCATCCAGATCACAGAATCACAGACTGGCTTGTGCTGGAAGACACCAAGAAGTTCATCCTGTTCCACCCCCTGCCATGGACAGGGACACCTTCCACTGTCCCAGGTTGCTCCAAGCCCTGTCCAGTCTGGCTTTGGACACTTCCACAGATGGGGAAGCCAGAGCTTCTCTAAGCAACCTGTGCCAGGGCCTCAGCACCTTCACAGAGAAGAATTTCTTCCATACCTTTAATCTAAACCTGCCCTCTGTCAGTTTAAAGCCATTCCTTGCTTTACCTTCTTTCCCGGGTGGTGAATTCTCCACCCACAAATTGAATTGTCCCTCACTCTGCTGTGCTGAAATAGGTACAGCTGATTCTTTAATTCAGTGTGTTCCACCATCTCACCCCAATGAGCCACCACATAGACATCAAAGATATAAAAATAACGTAATTTCCCTTTGGATTACTTTAAACTTTGTTCTCCCATGAGCATTTTGAAAATCCTCCCAATTTTATTCTCTGCTTTGGTCTCAACTTAATTAAAGTCTGCTGAAATCTTTACCAGAGATGTGTTTTCAGGAAACTTAAGGATTACAAGCATTTTCTGATCATATTAGGTTTGGTTTTTATGAAAGAATAGCTTGGTAAGAGCTCTTTTAATGTCCTCCATTGCTTCTTCCAACCCATTTTGCATGGGCCATTTATTGCAGAAAAAGCAAATTTCTATTTGTGAACAGCAACAGCAAAAAAGCTCCAGAGGAAAACAATGCTGATATTGCATTGTTTCATTCCTTGCAGATCTACCAAACTTACATTTTCTTCTCAGACATCTTTAATTACTGACTATGATTATGCATAGCTAGTGTGGCTAATCATATTCCTTGGAATATTAAATATTTATGGTGCAACATTTTCACCCAGCCTTAGCCCTCCCTAACTTATACTACTAGCCTGTGTCTCAAAATTCTATGCTTTAGAATTTGAGATTTCTATTCAATAATTAAAAGCACCAGAAGAAAGAAAATTTTACAAAAATCTTCAACCCATAACCCAAGTTATTGTTTTTACCTACATCTGACATTTTATCATATTTCTGATTAACTTAGCACAGTTCTGTATATTCATTTATGACTTTTAATGTCAATGTTACAATTCAAAGAGTTTTTGACAATAGTTCTTTAAAAATTGTGTTGAATGTCTCCATAACTTGCTTCAGAACAGCATTTACAAATTAAACAATTTCCTCTGTATGATTTAGAAAATGTACTGATTAGCTCTAGAGAGTAAGCAAGACTACTGAGCAATTTCACAGCTTTAGATTTGTCCAGATTGAAAATGACACAGGAAAATATAATCTCAGTGATTTGCTGGTCATATAAAAAGTTTAGTTGTCCACAACACACTGGTCTGCTCACCAACAGATTAACATAAATGTTGAGTCAAGAAAAAAAATCTCTGTTTTTTTTTTTTTAAGAATTAATGAGAAAACAAAAACAAAAACAAAACACAACTGTAATTTTTTGTTTGTTTCTTTATAACAGTAGCCAAAATTTAAATGTTCAGTGATGTCCCAAAATATAGTCCAGGAATATTTTTTTTTTAGTAAAAAGTGCTATGTAAAATTCACTTTGGACTTATTCTAGTCCATGCAACCATAACGTTCCACCTGCCTTAACAGGATGGAGTGTTTTTAGATTCAAAGTTTGGCTGTTGGGGTTCTGGAAGAAAAGTTTTTAATTCAATGACTGACATCGGGCAAGTCACAAATTCTCCCCTCTTCCTGGAAAACTAGTGCCAAGATAAATGACCATCCCACAGAGGTATTACAGACCTAAATTTCATTGATTCTTCTACTGTATGCAAAGAACTTATAAGGAGTTGTCAGGTTGTAAAGGAGAAAATAAATTCAATTATTCACACAAAATGCAAGGAGCACATGTTTACAAAAAGAAGGAAAAGTTGCATGAATACACATCAGATAGTCCGGGGCTTCGTCATCCCCCAGTAAATCAGAATCAGAGAGGACTGAAGGAAGGACACAAAGCTGGTGAAAAGGCTGAGGAACCTCTCCTATGGAAAAAGGCTGAGGAATTAGGTGTGTTCTCCCTGGAGGAGACAAGGCTTAGGAGAGAATCCTATCACAATATTCCAGGGAATGTCACAATATTACAGGGAAGCTGCAAGGAGGATAAAGCTCTTTCTTCACAAGGAGACACATGGGGAAGTCAATGGACTACAGGTACTTATTGCACCAGAAAAAATAAGTTTTTTTCATAGTGATAGCAATCACTGGGTGTTGTAGTTGTCCCATCCCTGCAAGTGTCCAAGGCCAGGTCAGGCAGGGCTTGGAACAATCTGGGATGGTGGAAGGTGTCCATGCCCATGGCAGGGGGATGGAACAAGGTGATCTTGAAGGTCCCTTCCAAGCCAAACCATTCTGTGATTCTATGATTTATTGGAACAACCTCCTCAGGGACATGGTGGAGTCTCCATCACATCCTCATTTTGAAGTTTTCAAAATGCAGTGGGACGGGGAGCCATATAATGTTCCTTTCCCACAAAAGGGTGGACCAGATGAGCTTTTGAGTCCATTTCCAACCTGATCTGCTTTATGATTTTATAATTATTCAGTCCAAATTGCCTTAAATTATGCCTAGAACGTATCTGTCAGCAGGAAGAAAACATCAGTCTGCCGGCTCAAGACTAAAACTTGAGAGCCTTGGTTTCATCTCTCTGTTTCTGTGTATTACCCATGTAATGAGTCAATCTCTCTTTGCTCAGTGGAGGGAACATTAGTAAACTGTAGTGGAAGTTGTCCCTGCCCATGACAAGAGATGAAATCAGATGACCTTTGAGGTCCTTTCCAACCCAAACCATTCCAAAATTCTACAACACTGGAGACAACAGAAGTGGGGACAGCTGGATCTTCTACCAGTATCAGGTCCCCAGCTACATTTCCACCAAGAGAAGATAATGAACTTTGATGGCTCTGGGAGTCATCCCAGAATACAGATTTAGGAACTGTGACAGGAGTCCTATGAACACTGCAAAAAGCCAGCAACTGGCTGATCCTTTAACTACACAAGGATGGTTGAATCAGCTGCCCTTTGTAGATTTGGGGTTTTAACCTGGACATAGGAATCAGTTGAATACACAAACTGTTCACTTATCCTTAATTCCCCAACAAGACACTCCTGTTTATAGCTAATTCTGCTGTACAGCTTATGATTCTGGTATTTCCTCTATCATGGAACCATTTAGTGCTCCAGGCCTGGCCCCAAGCTCTTTTGCAAGAGGCTTGCTCTAGACATGAGTTTTAAGAGAAAAACATTTTGTCATCCAAAAATGGCAGCTCAAAGAGATTTAAATAATTACAAATTCATGTTAAACTCATTAAATTGTTTTGGATAATTCAAAAAATGGTACTTTGAAAGTTCCTCATAAATTATTTAGGGAGGAGGGTGTTGGAAAACATTTAATTTTTAAACTTTTGCAGCATTATATTTAAAAGACAAAAAAAAAAGACTAAAAAGGACTCCCACATTAAAAAGTAATTATGCTTTGTTGGACTCAAACCCACTTTTGTTGTTACTCCTTTTTTCTTGCACTAGAAATAATAATAGCACAAAAATCTTGGATCTGTTCCCTCCTGTTTTGTTCTTTTTTTCTAAATTTCTGCGGTTTATCCGGAAAACTAAACTTTCATTTTGAAGTGAACAATTCTGCTTTTTCAGAGAGTCACAATGAAAAGCCTAGTCTACAAACAAAGAGTAAACTCAGTGGATACAAGTTTGGGAAAACAAAGGGGGGAAAAATGTGGGTATAGAAATAATAAATTTCATAAATTCTATATCAATTACATCTTCAATAAAAGACATCATGTGAATCCAGGAACATCAGTATAATTCTGAATGATCCCTTGTGCCCCAGTTATGGCTCTCACAACCTCTTCCCTGTGATACTCCTTATTCTGATAAAACATCTCCATGGGTTTTTTTGTCCCTGAAGTCTACTGAGTGTTTTGATTTGCTCCCCACAGAGCAATCAGAGTATCTGAAAATAGCTGAGGGACAGCAATTTCAATCTGATTGACCAAACTGGAATCTTGAAGGAATGTAAATATTTGTGTTTATCATAGAATCATGCAATCACAGACTGGTTTGGGCTGGAAGGGATCTGAAAGATCATCCAATTCCAATGGCCCTTCCAAACCATTCCATGACTCTATAAATCTGTGACATCACCATCTTCACAGGCCTTGAAGCATTGTCACACCAAAAGGTCATCTGTCCCTACAGAGTCATTAAGGCTGGAAAAGACCTCCAAGGTCATCAAGCCCATGATGAATGAGTGAATGCCACCATGCCCACTAAACCATATCACAAAGAGCCACATCTTGGTTTTTCTTTCTTCTTCCTTTCATCATTTCTTTTTAATGATTCCAGGGATGGTGGCCTCACCCCTGTCCTGGGAAGCCTGTTTTAATGTCTGACCACCCTTTCTGGGAAGAAGTTTTTCATAATATCCAACCTGAATTTTCCCTGGTGCAACTTGAGGGTATTTCCCCCTGACCTATCACTAATTTCCTGGGAGAAGAGGCCAATTCTTCTTTTCAGAGAGTTGTAGAGAGTTCCCCTGAGCCTTCTTTTCTCCAGATTAAAGAACCTCAGCTCCCACAGCTGCTCCTCATGGGATTTATATTCCAGACACTTCCTCAGCTCCTTTCCCTTCTGTGGACACACTCCAGCTCCTCAATGTCTTTCTTGCAATGAGGAGCTCAAAACTGAACATGGGACTCAAGGTTTGGCCTCATTGGTGCACAACACAGGCGGATGATAATTTCTCTGGTCCTGCTGTCAGGAGATGAGTGGGAGCAGGAAAGTTGAGCTTTTTCTCCAATTTGTCTATCCTGGGAGCCTGCATTGCACTGTGAAAAATATTCAGTGCTACAGCTTGCCAGAAAGAGAAGAAGAGAAGGGAAGAAGATGACCACGAATTCAACTTATCATCAACTTGTGCCTTTCCAAATGTCAGCCACAAAAGGAACCATAGGTCAGAATGAGAAATGCAGAGGAATTTAACACGCATTTATGAAGGGAAGGGAAAAAAATCCCTATTCAGATTTGGGCAACAAAAAGAAAGTACAGCAATTTTGTCATAGCTTCAGAGGCAGGCAACATTTATCATATGCTGTTACCTCCATTTCACAAGGAGATAAACCCTATGGAGTGAAGGTTGTACCCTCAGTGCACCTTAGATGGTGAGGATTCCTCTCATAGCTATGGCTGTGTGCTAGGATGTGCTAAAAATTGCGGGAATCTGAATAAAATCCAGGTTTTGTATGCAAATTTATTCATTAATATGCAGGTGCTAAGTGGTAATAGTACCAGAGCATTAGTGCTTGGATGTGATTCATAATTAGGGTGGAAAAGGTACAATAAAAATCAGTGTTTGCATCTAGACAACACATAAATCAACCCTGTAAGCAGCCAGCTAGAGCGGGATCCTTAGAGGAAAAGCCTTACACATTTTGTTTAAAGATTAAAGTTCTTCTTGTGTTTAATCAGTTTCAGAGTGTGAAGGAAAACAGGATTAATTACAGTCCCTCCCATCAGTCTGCCATACCAGCAGAGTTACAAACGATGCATCTCTACAGCAAAATGGCCACCATCAGCAGCAGGCACAGGGAATGCTAATTGTAATTAAAGAGTTTATTTGGAATCAGAGAGCTGAGTTTTAATCAGAATGAGAATGGAGCCTTGCTGTGGGAGCCTTCAGAAAGTGGTTACTGAACAGAATGGGCTTCTTTTAAACAGAGAGGGGTCGTCAAACTTCTGGAGTGGGTTTTCAGCTTGATTATCTCCTCAGTGGGATGCAGATAACAATCCTTGCAGGGCCAATTATTGGTATTATTTTTGCAGTTTTGTGGTGTTTTTATGGCATGTGCCCCTCAATGCTCTCAGAGGACTTTGCAAGGGGCAGGTAGAATCACCAGTTATGCAATGGTTTGGGTTGGAAGGGTCCTCAATGATCATCTAATTCCATCCGTTGCCATGGGCAGGGACACCTTCTACTATCCCAGGTTGCTCCAAGCCCTGTCCAGCCTGGCCTTGGACACTTCCAGGGATCAAGGGACAGCCACAGCTTCTCTGTGAAACCTGTGCCATGGCCTCAACACCCTCACAGGGAAGAATTTTTCTACCATCCAATCTAGAGAGTCAGACCCTAAAGAGGCGAAGGATGTGGGGTGAAATGATACTGCAAGTGGGCAGAGTGGCACTGGTGGGCACAGAGCTGCACAGCACAATTCACTACATCCTGCCTGGAAAGGAATCACACAGATTGGGACTACCATGACCTCAGCCCCAGCTGCAGATCTCAGTGAAAGTCACATCTCATGGCTCAAATTTCTGCATGATTTTGCAAACACTCCCACCAGCAGATGCACTTACCAGCTTCTGAGTAGAACTGTGTCCATTCAAACTCTGACTTGGGGAAAACAGAGACAGGTGGCTCCAGATGCAAGACACCTCCATCCAAATCCTTGAAAAGGGCTTTCCTTGAGCCTTTGCATCTCTTTTCGGGGAGCATGGTGTCTTTAGAGGTTTGGACACTGGTTAGTAGGAAAGGTAACATTATTATTAGTGGCTTGGAACAGCCAGAAAAGCCTATAAATTTCTATATAAGTCATTAACTACTGGCTGCCACAGAGGAAGGTACCTGTAACAGGACAGGGGTGTTGAGAGAAACTCATCTCACTGAGACAAATATAAGAGTTGAGATTAATAATTTCCTAAACAAGGGTCTATATTGACTATAGAAGGAGGTCAGTGTGTTTAAATAACATGCTTAATTTTCGAAACACTGACATGTAGTGAGCTGGATTGCTTTCAGTTGCAGATTGACTAAAGGTTCAACACAGCTTAAAGGAACTGGTGAACTGAGCATCTCACACCCATGGCAGAATTCAATACACTAAAAAGACTTGTACTCCAGCAAAGTCCTTGGAGATATTTTCAGATTACTACATATTAAACCTTGAAGAAAATACAGAATTATTTGGTCTCAGTCTGAGAAAAACCAATTGCTGGTACCTTGAATGAGGCAAACAGGTGTAGGCAGAGATTTGCAGTAAGGGCAGAGGAACAAAGAGGCCAATTCCCCCAGTAAACCAAGCTCAAAAGAGGCAGAGAACAAAGACTCCTTTGATCCTGACAGTTCAGTTCTTGACCATCTCTCAGCATATCCAGCATTTCTGCTGGTTAGGTCTACCAGTAGGACAAGCAAAGTTCTTCATGGATTTGCTATATTCTCTGATGTTTCTATTTCCTTTCTTGCTCCAAGGCAATGCTCATCTTCTCTTTGACAGGATATATCCATCAAGATATCCCTTCAGGATGCTGAAGCACAACAATGTAGCCACATCCTGGATCAAGCTCAGCAGCTGCAAAGATGGATTAAATAAATGCATGCAGATATTGCATGAGGAGCACTGGGAGATGGAGCCACCCTCAGAGGCTCAGCAGCCTCCCAAGGAAGCATTCAGTGATCCACGTGCATTCCTCCCGTTTGAAAACCACCAGCTCTTGCAGTAGACTGGGTATTCAGGAGCTCACTACCAGCAGAATATTGTGGGATGGATACAGGAGTGAAACATAATGGGAGCTGACAAGCTGGACAGGGCTCAGAAATCTACACGCAAACTAATGCCCAGAGCAAAAAAGCAAAAATATAGAATAAAATAAGAAATTCTGGCAGAAGGCTGGAGGGGCTCTAAACATAGCAGTGCGGGACACCTCCAATTATTTTTGACTGGCAAGTGGAGTCCATGCTGGAATTTTTTTTTTGCTACTTCAAGGCTTTCCTGACATAGCCTCTGCATCATGTTCAGTGACTGCAATAAATAAATAGGCATGTGGTTTCCATTGGATGTGGTATGTCTAAACCACTGCAACCAGCAGTGACTTAAGGTTACAGATGAAGTTCTCCCCTCCCTCCTCAACACTCACAGATGATATTCTCCCTGGGCAGGAGCAGTTCTGGCAATCATTTGACATCTCACAGCCTGCCTGGTACTGATCAACATTTCTGATGTGATCTCGCAGGCACAAATCAAGCCACGCTTCCCCGACCAAAAGGACATTCCCTGTCTCAGGGTTTTTTTTCCTGGAGGTCTTGACATTTTCTGAAGCCTGAGGCTGAGAAGTCAGAGATGCTCAGGATGGGGGTTGAGGAAATGGGATATGTGAGGCTTATTTTGCTACACAAATGTCAGGAAAAGAAGAAATCCAAGAGGATTCATCCAGAGATGCACCTTGATGGAATTCAAAACTCAAATTGTAAAAGATTGCCTTAAACTAAATTTGGTGGTGTTTTTCCATTTCTTTTTTTTTTCCCCTGCATTTGAGTTTTTCTGTGCATGTT
This sequence comes from Loriotus luctuosus, assembly GCA_035582745.1. Classification (NCBI taxonomy): domain Eukaryota; kingdom Metazoa; phylum Chordata; class Aves; order Passeriformes; family Thraupidae; genus Loriotus; species Loriotus luctuosus. The sequence goes on from JAWWEY010000172.1 coordinate 109,853,300, forward strand.
TGTTTGATGTCAGAACTTGATAATTTTTGTCAGACAGAAGCAGTACAAAAGCAGATATGAGGGGAGGATAGTTCCAAAGCTGTAGGTGTTTGGGGTTTTTTTTTTTTTTTTTTTGGAAAAAAGATAGTTCAGAATGAAGCATTTTACCTCGTTGGATGAAAGTAGAACTTGTCCTTCTCACTGACATGTAACATCCTTGATGTCTCTGCTGTGATGAGAGGCATGATGCCTAAATGATCAGCATTTGACATGATACAGACATCTCTGTCTTCACTGTAGCAGCTCTGTGTAAAACCAGTAAAGGTGACTTCTGCCAGGGATTAAGAGAAGATCAAACAAGGAAAAGTGGTTAAAAGAGTGCCATAACTAGAGATAAAGAAGTTTTTTTTTTCATGTGATGTTTTCCATGTTAACATGCCCCCCCATACATATATGTGCAAATTATTTTTAAATCAGACTAATAGCATTGTTCATAAAACTCCATGTGGCTTTAGAACACTCTGTAGCTAATTTATATACTGAGTTGATACAAACCAAGTGACACCATACGAAATGAAATCACAGAAATAATAACTGAGAGAGAAAACAAAAAGCAAGAGTATGTAATACGTTTTCATTTGAATAAGTAAGAACCAGTTAAATAACAACCTACCTTGGATGATTTTTCTACTTGCCAGAGATTAATATAAAACAAGCAGGGTGTGATGACACATACTTGGCTCTGGCACTCAACTCTTATGCAGCTCCAAAATCCATATTTTGCCATGAATTTTCTGTAAGATTCTATGCAAGTCTCTCTGTCTTTCTCTATCTCTCTTACTCCTCAGTAAAAAGGGGATAATGAATTTTCTTGCAAAAATAAGTAGCAATGAGGAGTAAAGACATGGAAAGCAGTGAGGTATTTAGACCCCACCACTGCAACCAGCCATCAGGGTTCTGCTGTATTCAAATATTGCTCTAGGGACTGAGAAATTCATTTGAAACAAAGATCCAGGATACATAACAGAATTCTATTCCTCTTGTGCAATCTCTTATACCAATAAAGGTCATAACTGCTTCTGTGAGTTGTAGTTCTGTGACAATTCTATCCAAAGTGTGATATTCACTTCTCAGATTTGGTATCTTTATTTAGGTAGAGGCAGCTGTGGGTCAGAGAGATGAATCAATTGGAAAAGTAGCATGGAAGGAAGGTATGTGTGAGGTAGAATCTGTACATTAGCATGAGACATATTTATCATGGAATCATAGAATCTAAGAATGGTTTGGGTTGGAAGGGACCTTAAATATCATCTCATTCCACCTTTCTGCTATGGGCAGGGACATCTTCCACTATCCCAGGTTGCTTCAAGCCCCATCCAACCCGACCTGAATACCTCCAGGGATGGGGCAGCCACAGCTTCTAGGGGCAACAATTAGCCTGCAGTAGATTCAGGAAGTGAAAAATATCAAATAATATTTTTTTCTCGATTAAACTATATCAGGTTGTAGAAGAATTGTGTTATCGATTTCACTGAGACTGATTTCTCCAACAGTCCATCTGTGGGAGGCTAAAACCTCAACTGGAAAAAATGAAATGAGTAAAGGAAAGCAGTGACGGAACAGTCTGGCCAGTGGAGGCAGAGGACCAACCTTTCAGCTTCATGATTCCCAGGGCTGTTGGACAATGCCCAGTTTTGTGCCAGGGATGCTCTGGCCTTTGGCTGGGAGCGGTGCTAAACGTGGGCCATAAAATCCCAACACGGCCTCTTAAAGGGTAACGTGGGGGTCGATCCTGGGCTGTTGGATCAGCTGAGTGAGGCTGGATCCTGTCTCTGAGGCAGTCAAAAGTCGAGCTTGTTGCAACAATGACGGAGTTTTTAAGTTCTATGAATTTTTTCCCTGTGTAGCATTGCTCGGTGTGGGCACAGTGCACCACGGCCAGGAGTCCCACCATGTTGTCCACCAGCACCACGTTTTCCACAATAACGCTGCCTCCAAGGTGGAGCATGACACCATAGTCATAATTCTTATAGGATAGAAAACCTGTGATTCTAGTGCAAGTCTGAAATCCATCTTCCTGGTACAGGTGAACGCCGTGGAGACTCGAATGGGCCACATTTCCAGTGCAATATTCTCCAGCTAGTGAACACTCCTGGCCCCTGACATGGAAGCCAATCCTCTCGGATCCTGCCACAGCATTGCCACGAAGGGAGACACCAGTGGCCAGGTTCACCTTGATGCCAGCAACCCAGTTTAATGAACCTGCTGGCTGCCTACTCAGAATAACAAGGTTCCTTATGAGGGAGTGATTTTTCCCTTCCAAATCAATGCCAGGTCCAGTGGTGTTGAACACCACGTTATCGTGCAGCAAGATCCCACTGCTCTCAACTGCTTTAGTGCCAGCTCCACAGCTGCCACTAATGCTGGATGACACCACTGAGGACCCCTGGGATACATTCCTAAATTCAATGGCAGAAAACTGAGGAGGCCCAAAATTCAAAAATTGAACATTTAAGAGTTGAAGAGCACCTGCAATGAGATAAATGGAGTGAAATGAAAACTTATATTACATAAGAACAGGTAAGGACAACCACGTTAACAGTCAGACATATAACAGCAGGTACTTTGTCAGTGTATTGTTGTGATGGGTATTTGTTAATAAATATATACAAACACACAGTAAAACCTTACAAAACACAGAGCTGCCCCTCCTAAAATGTCTTCAAGATTAATGAATTTTTAGTGGTGCTCATGTTTCATACTTGCTGACAGTCAGTTTGTCCTGACTTTCATGTGAATGGATTGACATGTTGGTGCACCTCTTTCTTGGGCAAATCTGGTATGCTTGATGAGGACAGGTGAATCTCAACTACCTTCAAACTCCATCCCACTGGAGTCTGTGAAGTGTCCCACCAGCATCCTCCCAGCACAAGCCAGATCTGACTGGATCTGCACGTTCCGTGTGAGGAGCCCAACCTCCGCGGCCAAAGGGATGCTCCTGCCATCTTCTGTGTCATGGGGACGCCCTGGGGAGTTTCAAGAAAGCAAATGTGATAAGTGTCTATCATACCTATTAGCCAGTGCTTTGAGGGACATAAATCTTGACAGCTCCTCTGCAGAATCTGCACTGACATTCAGGTGTGTTTCACCCCCAGCACAATCTGCGTGCATCGACACAAAACCAGAAAGGCCACCTGCCCATCAAATATTCACTGTGTGCTTGTATTTTACCAAGATATCTCATTTTTAGAACAAGAAGGTGCTAAACCTTTCCCCTGAGGTGTGCAGGTGCCAAAGCAATGAACAGGTTCACACTTCATTTTTTCCGAGCTCTGCGCGCTGAAGTTACTCTTCAGCACACTGCAGAGTTGATCTCCATGAATTTTCCTCAGGATCAGACTAATGTCAATGCCAAAACCTTCTTTGCTACAGAGGCTTGCTTGTGTGTGCTTTCTAAAAGGATTTAAAACATTTTTTTCAATGCCTTTCTGAAGGAGACTTTTGCTCAAGTTTATGCAGCTGTCTAGCTTGGATTAATCTCAGGTGACTTTAGACACGTGCAGATGTGATTTAGTTATCCAGACTGGTTTTATGCATGGTGGAGAGCAATAGGCAAATCTCAAAGTGCAATTTGTTGTGTATTTTATATACCTACTTTAGGGGCAGATAAAATACAAGTGAGAAGTATGTATTGTGTGTATTTTTCTGCTTTAATTTTCCAGGGAGCTGAGAGTGACTGGCTCATACGTGAACATTTCCTGCAAGTATCTACATTTGCCAAGGTGAAACTCAGTATTTACCCATTAATTTTTCCATCAGTACTTTTTTTTTCCTCTGTATCTAACAACTGCTGCATTACTCAATTTCCCCTCATGATACATTTATTATGTCTACATCAGCTAAAAAGAAAGGCCTAAAATGCATAAACTACTGGAAATAAAGTCTAGATGTTCTATGCTTTGAACTGCACATTTTGTTTGAAAAATGCAATTGTCATAAAAAACTGTACCATGGAGGCTACTGTTGATTAACACTGTGGATAATTGCAGAACAGAGCTCAGTTCCAAGTGAAGCTTTGATTACTGGCTCAGACATTTAAACATTCACCATTTAAAACATATTTCTGGATCTTTTTATCCATTACACTAGTTTCTGGGCCTACTGGCTGGAATAAAGATCAAATTTAAAAAATATTGATGTGCACAAGAAAAATCCTTGGCTTGAAGGTTCAGAATTTGACCTGTTAATAAAATTCTTTTTCTTTTGTTAAATAGATGGTAATAAATTTGCTTTATAGGCTGAAATAAAAGTAAATACGTATTAACACTGCATCCCTTTTTCCACAGAAATATAGATCCCATTCAATCTACACAGAAAATAGATATACAGAGATTTTATGTTTATTTAGATATTAGTTAATAAATACATTGTTTTCATGCCATGGAATTGATAAAATTTTGTATTTTAAACTTTATGAATATGATTATTTTGAAATTTGAAAAAAGGGTGGGGTTGAATTATTTTTCAGGTTTTTGACATACCATAGAAATTGTGCAAAGGGCCTAAAATCCTACATTTCTTTTTTCCTTTAGGAGAGTAAAAATTATTTTCTCTCTCTGTGAACCAGCTCACCTTGAAACACCAGAAAGTTTTCCCAAACAATTCAGCAGTGGATTGATTATATCCACAGAAATTCATGTTAGAATCAGCAAGCTAAAAAAGTATACGGAGAAAGAAATGAAGATACCACAAGGAAGTAGAATTGATCCTGTTGAGATATGAAATGGAAAGTCAATACTTCAGAAGAAAACTCACAAAAAAGGGAAGAAACATTTCTTACCAATGTGCCTGTGCAGAAGATGTTCATGAATTCTTATATTATGACCATGGACTTCTTTAAGTGTAGCTACTTCAGCTTGGTGGGCTTCATAGGAGGAAGAGCTGATCACAATATCCCCACCTTGATCCCAATCTACTTCATCCTCCACAAAAATCCTGTAACACCATGATATAAACTTAATGTCATTACACTTACGAGAGTTAGGCTCACAAATTTCATTAAAAATGAACAGTTTTGCTCAGGGAGATCTGAAAAAAGCAGAAAAAAAAAGTCCACAGGCTATGCTGTAGGAAAAGCCCATTTAGGGCTTTCTGCAAAAACAGATGTCTGAAATACGTGGGAGGAAATTAATCCTGAAGCATCTACTTCACACCATTGATTAACAACATATACAGTTCCAGTACAGCATTTCAGAGCTCAAGCTGCCTCCAAATGATATATCAGACCATTTTTGGTGCCAGGAATATTCTGCAGAGCTGAAAGCCATCTTTGGATTTAGACAACAACCATGTGTAGGGTCTGCATTTGACATCTAAGCTTCCACTAGAGCTTGTTGGTACAGTCAGTTTTGGGTGAAAAGCAATTCAGTTCTCTGAATTGGGCACTTTGAGTAGGATTTGATTCCCTTAACCAGAGCAACTCTTGCTGTCTGAGATATCCCAGGGTATCTAAAACATCAGCAAGCAGATGTGACAGGAGACAGGACTGGTTCCTGAAGCATTCCTGGAGACAAATGTGCAGCCATGGAAGGACCCCAAAAGAATCTCATATGAGCCCAAAGACACCTCAAATGGGCCCCAACCATCTGATTAAGTACCTGAATCCTGCCCTTGGTAGCTGAACACCCTCTAGGCACCAGCACTTAAAACTCTGCTGGCTACTGAACATTGCACAGAGTCCTGCATTTATTTCTTTTAATCTTGAATTGAAGATCCCCTTTTACAGTCAAAGCTGTATTTGTAGTTCAGGGGATTTTTAGCTTCACATAAGGAAAATAAAAGTGCTTAGTGACAGCAAAATGCATAATAATCAGTGTTCATCTCTATTTGATAAACACCTTGTCCTGTTACAGGGTGACTGTTGCTGGCCAGGTGATGATCTAAACTCCTCAGGGAATTATTGAGGAAAAAGGGCACTGTGAATTCAGACAATGCCTCACATGCAGGCTACAGTGACAGAAGGGCAGAGAGAAAGGAGATTCCTCAAGGGATGCTGTCAAGTTTTTCCAGAGTCTCTTTCCTGAACATTTTTCAAAGATGAGTAGGTTCCAGATGAGCGCTTACTATACAATACCTGGGAATATTCAGTAGAGAAATCCACCAAAAATTTATTACTTTTTTTTTTTTGAGGAATCACTGGAAAAGGATTAGAGCAGCTCCTCTCCTTCAATAAAATCCACTTCCTTCAGCTTTCATTTTTCTTCAGCTTTCATATTCCAGCACTGCTTTACCTATTTCCTGTATCCAACCACATTAATTCTTAGCTGACTTTTGGTAGATTTTAATGAAAAATAGGGCATTGTTTTTGGTTGGTTTTTTTTTTTCTCTTTCTTTTAACAACTGAAACAACTCTTTGTGCTGTATTTAATGTGCATGCATTAACTCCAAACACTTGTATCTTAGCACCTCATGATATTTCACATAAAATATCTGGGCAGCAACCCAGATCTAGCCTGGATCCATTTCATCCAAGTGTTTAACTGGCATGCTTCAGTCAGAACCTGCTTACTCCCATCTCAGTCAGGGAAGGAGAAGAATTCCCAGAGGCTGATTCTAAAGTTGCAGGGTTTGGATCAGGATCAGCTACACAGCAATTCCTAAACAATTAATCTGCACTGAACACACAGCTCTGAGAGAGCTCACAGCAGGTGAACCCTACTGGTGAGGTCTTTGTGCTTCCACTGCTCATCTTTACAATGATTGCCTTAAATGCTGACACCTCTACCCTGATGGGAACCTTCCAATGAGGCTTTGTTAGGCCTGGCTGAAAGGCAGAAACAAGGAAGGAAACAAGGAATGAATGAAAGGAAACAAGGAAGGAAACAAGGAAACAAGGAAGGAAGGAAGTGGCGGAAGGAAGTGGCGGAAGTGGCGGAAGTGGTGGAAGGAAGGAAAAAAGTGGCGGAAGGAAGGAAGGAAGGAAGGAAGGAAGGAAGGAAGGAAGGAAGGAAGGAAGGAAGGAAGGAAGGAAGG